>JABCKD010001242.1:0-31495 GCA_013186415.1 Fusarium sp. NRRL 66088 | reverse complement strand
ATCTAACCATTTTCAACACCACCAGACAGCTCCAATTGAAGCCAGAATATTACAATGGCACCGTCAGTATCGAGCACCTCTCTGTTCCCGGAAACCTTGATGGCTTCAAGATGTCGACGCCGGCCGGCCGCAAGTCGGCTGACTTTTGGTACTTTGACGTCTTTTCCGAGGCCACCAACCAGACACTCAACGTCGTCTTTTTCAACTCGGGCGAATTCAAACAGTACCCTCATCCCTTGTCTGTGCAAGTCTCTGGAGTATTCCCTAACGGCACCGACTTTTACTACGAGGCGCTGGCCGACGAAGGGGTTGCAATTACCAACGGCCCGCAAGGCATCCAGGGCACGTGGAAGGGCATCGGCAACTTCAAGGGCTCGTCATTGGATAAGTCCAACGTTGAGTACTCTATAAAACTTGATTCTCCAGATATGGGCATTTCTGGAAAGATCAATTTCAAATCCGTGAGTCACAGCATTACTTCTCACACTCTGCTTCTTCGGATCCGCCGCTAATACGAGCCTAACTGTAGGTTGCACCCGCCCACTACCCTTGCCATCTCAATGACGCCGTTGGAGTAACGCAGAGTTTGTTGCCTGGACTATACTGGGCTAATGCCGTCCCCGACGCCGAGACGGTGGTTGACTTGCAAGTCAAGGACACAGCGATACGGTTCAATGATGGTGTAGGCTACCATGACAAGAACTGGGGCAACCAGTCCATCGTTGATGGGCCCAAGTACTGGGACTGGGGACATGGTCGGTTCGGTCCTTACTCGGTGGTCTGGTACAATCTCCTTGACTACGAAGGAAAAGAGGCGCGCCGATCATTTGTTGTCAAGGATGGCAAAGTCCTCATGGTCAGCTGCGACCCCAAGAGCATGCAAGTTCGCCAAAAGGGCGGTAAGGCGGCTTGGCCCCCTACGACAGGTCTGCTCGAAACCGACGGCCTGAGTATTCGTTATACGCTTCCTGATGGCCAGGAGCTACTTGTTGATGTGACGACCCAAATCATTGTTCGCGACGAGTCGGGTGCGTACCAGCGAGCCAATGGCATCATCAAGGGTGGCATCAAGGGGAAGGAGACCTTCAATGGTAAGGCTCACTACGAGGAGTTTATCTTTGGCATTGTCAACGACTACAAACCAAGCCCTTAGGTTTGGTGAAGAACCAACATTTGTTCAAGGTGTATATTTCCTATGACTCCAGTAGCTTTACGTTCTTGTCAGAGCCTTTCTCTAAGGCATGTTCTTTGTACTAGAGATAGTTCAATTCTTTCTTTTTGGCTAACAATTATTGTGATTCGCATAAATTCTCCCCATGCTGTAACAGTGTACTTAAATCTTCTCTCCCTCTTCATCGAAAAGGAGTGGATATCTACTGTTGTTGATATACACGTGGCAGAAATAGGATACTTACTAGAATGGTCACAACGAAGGAGCCGGCATCTTCCACCCACATATGAACTTGAACCTCAGAGAAGGCTGTTCGGATCATTTGGCGCCTGTCCACGTTCAAAAGAATTGGTTGCAATAAGATCAGAGGACACAACCTAGAAGACATCTTTTGTAAAGTGTCAGCCGTGAACGATTCACTTTGCGAAATTATAAAAGCCACGGTAGAATGCCTACTCTAGAAGTCGCACAGCTAAAAAAAACCCCAGTCTATTATTCTATACCTATTTAACAAAAAGTAACCATCAAACGAGTTTAAAATCCATCTTCCAATCTTCAAGCACCACAAATCCCGCCTGGTGTGCATTGTCTTTGTCTTTCAACCAGTTCCCACGCATTTGCAACCGTATCCAGCCTCTTATGAGAAGCCTCGCCGAACAGCAGCAAACTCATCACTTCACATCACGACCCTCCATCCAGTCACCTCCATACGCGAGGCCAACAGCCTCGGTCTGGCTGAGTGGGCGAAACTGCTGAATCTGAGAAGGATACCAGATATAAAAAATAGCCATCGTGATAGCCATCAACACCGCATCAAACACGTACAAGGTCCACTCGTTCTTTAGGGGATAGGCATCCGCTCCCATGACGTATTCAATGATACGAAAGATGCAACGGATGAGGATGAGGGCCGAAGTGCAGTACAGCATCATCATCATCTTCTCCCAGTCAAAGTTGTTTGCAGGTTGGGCACCGGGCCAGTTCGCGCTGTTGCGTCTGTAACGAAGATGGAAGGCGACCGAAGCGGCCACGAAAAGGCCGAAGAAGAGGATCTGGATGACCAAACCACCAACAACGATATTCTCGCCCAGCTTGGGATCGTTGCCTGCGGCCATCAAGCCAGCGCCAGTGCTCTGGATCAGGAAGGAAAAGACGTCACCAACCACAAAGGTAGTCGTGAGCCACTTCACTTTGATGATGGAGCACATCTCGCCCTTAGGTCCCAGGCCTCTCATGATTCGACCCAGTGTCATGTAGATGGAGGCGGCAATCAGTGAGGGTGGGATGAGCAGGAAGAGAGATTGGATGATGTAGGGCATGAGTTGGTCGGTTGCATTATTCGCGGCGATTCGTCCGATAAAGCCCACGACTTCCACTGTTGAGTTTTGATTAGCATGGCGAGTTCTCAAGTTGTGAATGGTTTTAAGAACTCACTGTATCCACCGATCGTGAACGAGATGCAAAACCAGAGGCGATAGCGTGTCATCTTCCAAGTGTGCGCCGCCGATAACACGAAAAAAATGATGGTGAAGATGACGGCGGCCGCCATAGACGGAACATAACTCCATAGGTAAAAGTCGCCTTTGTATGGGAGAAGCTCTCCTCTGGGGGTGAGGACATGAGTGCTGGACATGATGGCTATGAGATGCAATTTGCGGCTTCCGATCTCTGGGTGGAGTTTTTTTCGTTGTTTTTTTTCGGCAAGTAGGATAAGTGGATGAATCAAGGAGATGAAGTCGTCGAGAGAAGCGAGGTAAAGAATCAAGTGAGAGTGCTAAATGGAAGGAAATGAAAATTATAGAGCCAAGAACGAGAAGTGGTGAAGACTGACTGACAAGAAGAGCACGATATCTTTGAAGCACATGACGATATTTAAGTATTAGCCCTCTACAAATGTTAGAGAGATGCTCTACGGCTCCAGGAATAGCATCCGAGTGTCTAACACGACTGGACTTGCCTGAACGGTCATCAACACGCGGAACCCCCTGATGGAGACGCGCACACGCTAGGCGGTGGAGTGTGTTGATGCCCGAAGACCACCGCATTTAAAACGGCTCAGGGACGTCTTGCCTGGACGGCATTTCCGAGGCACCGCCACCTTTGATTCATGTTGATTCCGGGCTCTATGCGAGGGGTTTTGAGAGGTCTCGCTTTCCATCCTCGCTTTTCGTACCTAACTACCTACATAGAAAAGTCTTCTCAGGGGTTTGCTACTCGTCGCAATGCGAAACCCGAGTGGGACGTTTGGACGTATAGGGTAGGAAGGAGCACAAACATGACAATCGTTGCCATGATCCTCACGGATTTTAAGGGGAAAAAGTCAGTGTTTTCATTATGACAGTCACTTTAGCCATGCTCAATACTGAAATCTAATGTTGACCATTTTTATTCTCTGTCATTCTAGTCTTTGAAGTTATGACGTTTCTTCCCAGACTTCGTCGAATGCAGATGATCCTCAACAAGTGAGCTCCACACCAGCAAAACAACAAACGCCTTTTTCTGTGAGGCCAAGCACTCACTGTCTGTTGTGATTACGAATCATATCTATGTAAAGATGTTTACTAGCGTCGTTCTCAAACAGATCTGGCCTTATTATTTCCTTGCCGGTCGGAATCTCCTTTACCTTGCCTGTCTTGGTAAGAAATGGATCATCTACGGGGATCCAATTAAGCTTGTGCTGAGACAACAGGGGTCCTCGTGTGTTTTTACCAAAGTGAAAACATACGCGGATTCATTCCAAGTTTGGTTTAGTGCTCGTATTTAGCGCCCAACTCGGCAAAGCGTCCATGACTCGATGCAGGGGGGCATCGAGTTCATCATCCTATCGTCTTCCCTCGCATTCCCTCTCACTTCCTGCATCTCTTTTTCCTCGCATTGCTTTCCATACTACTCTTTTTCTTTTCGTTTACTCGTATTCAAACCGTTATCATGGACTCAAACCGCGTTCGAAAGCCACGCCAAGGCCATCGCAAGTCTCGCAATGGCTGTGCAGTCTGCAAGAAGCGCCACATCAAATGCGACGAACGACGTCCTGTTTGCGGTCATTGTGAGATTTCCGAAAGAGACTGCTACTATGTTCCTCTGAAAAAGGCCAAGATGGGAACATCGCCTTACGAAAAGGAGCTTACTACTTCGGCTTGGCTTCAGACTGCGACGACTTCAAGAGACTCGCAACCTCCAGCGTCACCAAATCTTCACGACGTCGAATCCGATGAGCTTTTTACCTTTGAACATTTGCAACTCTTATACAATATTCAAGAGCACATGACGAATTGGATGATGGTACCGGATTTGCTAAAGCCCCTCGCCAATGGCTACGTCAATGCTGCCTTGAAAACACCATACCTAATGAACCAACTACTCGCCCTATCCGCAATGCACCTAAGCACCGTCAATCCAGAATCATCAGCACACTACACAAGTACCGCCAGCCATCTCAGACACCGAGCCCTGCGCGGCTTCAACAAAGAGCTCAATGATACCTCTCAATCAAACGCGACGTCACAGTTCTTCTTTGCCTCTCTGCTAGCGCTACACTATTTTGCTGAGACGATCAGTGGTGTTCCCGAACAAGAGTTCCCGGTGACCCTTCGACATATGCTGGAATACTTTCGACTTCACCGCGGCGCTCGAGTGCTGAGTGACCGAGCGCAGTTCACCCTTGCCGACTCCTCCGTGATGGGATGGCTCATCACAGCAGTGGAGGAAAGCAAGAAGGAACCACATACTCCGTCAGAGTCTTGCACTCTTCTCGCAACAATGCTTCAGGCATCCGACCTGAACCAAGAGTCTCTCCAAGCTTGTGAAGGGGCAAGAGAGTCCCTTGACCTCGTGCATCGATGGATCCAAGGTCCAAACGGCTGGGGCGTGCATGGGTTGCTGGGCTGGTCGAACCTTGTCCCACTGCGGTTTCTTAGCTTGCTGGAAAAGCAAACACCCGAAGCTCTTGTTATTCTAGCCCATTATGCTGTATTGATGCATCGTTTTCGGGGATTTTGGTGTCTTGGAGATGTGGGGAAGCGGTTGGTGAATGGCATCTCTGGTCTCCTTGCAACATATTGGGTGGACTGGCTTCCGATTATCGATGAGAGTGAAACACCTTGAGCTTCCTAGATACCCATACAATTCTATAAGCTGTACAAATATTCATCTTCAAACCTCATCGAACCCTACAAAGGCATTCTTACCACCACTCAGAGGTAAACTAATCAATCCAGCCTTCCTCCTGAACATGTCTAACCACTGCGGATTGTCTGCCCAAGTCTGATCCCACGCATTATCCGGCCCATACATCATCTCGCTCATTTTCCTTTGCAACTGTCGATCTGAAGGCACGCGTCCTTCCGCAATCTGGTCCGACACAAACTTCAACAGAAGGCGCTCTATCTGTCGGTGGGAATGGGCCGAGGTTTCATCCTTGTTTGGCCAAGTAGAATCAGCCACTCCGGGACTGACTTTGTCGCTGCTTAGAGGTCCGAAAAGATGTTGATCTGACATCTCCATGCGGTGGTCTGCCCTTGAGGCTGAGAAGGGCTCCATCGTGTGTCGCTGCATGCCAATAAGAAAGACGGGCATGTCATTCTCCACGAGGTCATCAATCTTTTGCTCAAAGCCCCTGTCACCCTTCCACTCTTTCATGTCGGAGCCAGACCGAAAATGCACTGCCAGGTGTTTCTGCCTCTCGATCCAAGTATCCATACGCGCATCGCAAAATCCGCAACGTGATTTGACGTCGTCGATGGACGAGAGCCAACTTTTCATAGAGTCATTGAAGTTGCACCCACGATGGAAGAGACGAAGATGTTGTCGTAGGTGATCTTTGCGATGAAACTGGCGGGCTTCCTCTGGTTGCGCCACGCAGGCGGCATAGTTGTGGATTTGGTGATGTTCTGGTAAGGGGTCGGGTTGGCGGCAAAAGACGCAGTATATACGTCCATCTGGATCCTGCAGTACGGGGCCAAACTTGGAACATCTAGAGACTTTAGCCAGCTGAGAATGGTGAGCAAGTAGCGTGGGTGACTTACTGCCACTGTTCAAGACTCAAATGCATGGTTGTTTCATGCCGTTGCCAGTCATGTTTTGTCTTGAAGGCATCTGTACAAAACGTACACTGATATCTTCTGATCTCTGTCTCTGCTTCACGGCCGCCTTTTTTTGATCGTGCAGGTTGCCTTCTTCTACGCCTTCGTCTTGAGGCCGAGGGCGACGATGTAAAAGAGTCCCATGATCTTACTGAAGAGTCGGAGCGGGTTCCGGCTTCTGCGTTGAAGGGTGTCTGCGAGGTGCTGTCCACATCCTCGACGTAAGGCAAGTTTGTGGGCAGTTCGAGTTGATATGGTAGAGCGTGGGGATTTATGTGGTCAGAGGGAGATGATAGAGCTGTAGAGTCTAGAGCATCAGGTTGGAATACCCTTGATTGTGGTGATTAGTGGTTGATCATATACCGGGTGCATGGGCTTGTACCTTTGCCATGGGTCGGTTGATACCTGCAGAGCATGAGGGTGCAAGTTGGATATGTCATCAACGGCGTCAATTGACGTGTTAGTGTGAGATTGAGTGTTCACAACGCCATGGATAGATGTGTTCCCCGTGTTGGTTGAGTTGTCATGCGCCTCATCGAGACCAGCCACAGTCCCGAGATACCCCGCCTCATGCTCTGGGAGCCATGACATCCAATCTTCGTCAGCGGACACTTGACTGGCATAAGCCGGGGTTCTTTCGGACGGGGATTCCTGGGAGTCCATTTCGCAATGAGAAGGGTCAAGAAGACCATGCAGGTCCCTTGAGTGGCATCTTTGATTCAGCGTTATCGGCGTCATCGGCTTTTAGCACAGGGCGTAAAACTTTACGCCCTTGACGAGGCCCCCGCTTTTGCATGCAGCTCCTATCAAAACAACCTACTCCGTACTTGGAGCCAAGATATGGCAGGGCGCCCTTGACGGAGACGAAGAAAGGGTAGGCTTGACAAGATTCTCTGACTTATCAAGCTCAGGCATTCTCTGAAACCGTTTGTCTGTGTTTGTGTTCTTGAGGAATTTACACATCCATCATGTCTCCTTATCCGCCCCAGCTTAACGGCGCATCAGCCCCGAAACAACGGCTTGATGCATCCAAACTCAAGTTCACACAATCAAAAGTCCAGCATCCAGTTCCCGAGCCTGGATCTCCCGAGCTATGGGCGCAGAATGTCCATACCGACCACATGGTAACATGCCGCTGGACTGCCGAGAAAGGCTGGGATGCCCCAGAGATCAAACCATTTGCCGACTTTAGCATCTCTCCCCTCGCTTCTTGCATTCACTATGCGACTCAATGTTTTGAGGGCATGAAGGCCTATCGTGGGTTCGATAATCGTGTGAGACTCTTTCGGCCAGACCGGAACGCTAAGCGGTTGGTTATGAGTGCGAAAAGGGTATCACTGCCTGAGTTTGATGATGCAGAACTCGTGGAATTGATCAAGGCGCTAGTACGCACCGATGCGACGAGTACTTGGTTTCCTTTCTAGAGTAGGCCTCAAGAATGTGTTTGACGTCTTGACAGGATGGCTTGCAGAACCTGGAAGCTTCCGGTACGTTCGGCCTGCCCTGATAGGAACCGGGCGTCAGTTAGGCGTCCAGATCCCCAGAGAAGCTGTGCTATTCATTGTCATGGTCTGCTGGCCCGACTTCTCTACCGAAACCCCGCCTGGTGTTGCACCTAGATCTGACCTTCGTCTCCTCACGTCGAGAAATGATACCATTAGAGCCTGGCCTGGTGGCTTCGGCTACGCCAAAGTCGGCGCCAACTATGGCCCTAGTTTTGCGTCCCACTGCGAGGCACAGGAATCCGGTTACGACCAGATTTTGTGGTTGTTTGGAGATGATGGTCAAGTCACAGAAGCCGGCGCCAGCAACTTCTTTGCGATTGTAAATGACAAACGCACATCGAAGCTTCAGCTTCTCACTGCGCCTTTGGATGACAAGGTCATTCTTGATGGCGTCACGAGACGATCTATTCTGGAATTGGTTGAAACTCGATTGGCGGACGAGTTGGAGGTAAGGGAGACAAAGTTCACCATCTCGGATCTCGAAAAAGCCTGGAAAGAAGGTCGTCTTGTTGAGGCGTTTGTATCTGGCACAGCTGTGAGTAATGAAGTGATCCTGATGAATGTTTGTTTTCTAACGCCCCCCTTTAGTTCTTTATCAAGGATGTATCGACCATCCGCGTGGGTGATAGGAATCTCGACTTGGAACAGAAGCAGCAGGACACTGCCAAATTTGGGCCGCGAATCAAGGGCTGGTTGAAAGATATCATGTTTGGAGCTGAAGAGCACAAATGGGGCGTTGTTGTTTGAGATTGAGCATACGAATTATTATTGTCACACGGATCTAGCTATCTACCTACCTAAAAAAGAAAATAAAGGAGATGTGTATTTATCATTGATGCCTGACACTGCCATTGTCTCCGAGGGAACGTTGATGATTTTTAACTAGAGGAAGAAAATTGCACATAAGAGGACAGTAAATCTTTGGCGCAGAAGTGAAAATGAGATATGTACTATACCAAAGTGCTGGCAGCTTGATAAGCGGAGCGGAATTTGTCGAATAAGCTTCCGGTCATGGAAGCCGAGCCGAGGCGAGACTAATGAGCATATAAGTAAGCATCCACATCCCCTCTGCTGACCCTACTTGAACATCATCAAGCACACCACGGCAGAGGCCAAGTCAGTCAAGGATCATGGCTCACGGCAATGAATCAGTCTCCCTAGGTTAGTATCACCAACGACGAGACCTCTAGAAGCCTTACTCACCTATGGCTCTAGGCGTTTTGGGACGGTATTACTCTGCACGACATACTCTAGGTCAATACCGCTCAGCTTGCGTCGTGGCCTCTTACTCGATCTTGAAATCAGGCAACCTCGGTCCGTCTTCTCCCGCGAGAAATCGTCTTCACTTTGCCTTGGAACGGTGCATTCAAGCAGCTATTCGACAGCACCCTGGCTTGCGTTATGGCGTCTCTGTCGAGACAAATGCTGGGATCCCACTATTCAGGCAGGTGGATTACATCAACAGAAGAGACGTCCTAGAGATTATTGATGCTCGACATATCTCAACGTCCACCGAGATGAATCAAAACACGGCTGACATCGTGCTGAATCGGGTACTCGGCGAACGACATGCCAACCTCTGGTTGAACAACAGGCCAGCCTGGAAAGTTGTTGTTATCGAGCACCTTCACAGTCCCCGGCGTGAGGAACCAGAGAATTCTGACCTCATAAGACTTGATGTTGCCTTTTTCGCACACCACGCCATCGCTGATGGCAGAAGCGGGATAGCTTTTCATTCGTCCCTGATGGAAGACTTTCAAAACATGTTGGAACTGTCCTATCCGCCTACTTGGCCCATGGTCTCAACACGAAATGATGCTCCACCCGCGGTTGAAGAGAGAGTGAACTGCCTCTCATGCACCTGTTCTATCTGCAGCAGCCCCAGCATTTGTAAAGGGCCGGTCTGGGCAGGTAACCCGATATCGCCTGCGCCGTTGGTTGACTTCAAGTCAATGGTCCGAATTTTCTCCATTTCAGCTGAAAAGCTTTCGATTGTGCTCAAGAGATGCAAGCGTTCCGGGATAACTCTCACTGGACTTCTCCACGCGTTAATCTGCACTTCTTTACGCCGTCATGCCAAGAGCATCCCGGGCATTCGAGCGGTGACACCATTTTCAGTGCGAAAGCTGACAGATGTCTCCGAGAGAGAGATCGTGAATCATATCTCTTTCTTGACAACGTATGTCCCTGGCGCAGATCTGAGCAAGATCTCGGGCAGCACACTTGGGTCTCTAGTGGAGGAGCAACACATTGTTCAGCTGGCACAATACTTCAGCAACGACATTGCAACCAAGGTCAAGCAATTTCCCCACGGAAGTATGTTCACGGACCTGAGCGGAGTCAAAGATTTTCTCTCACTCTGCCAAAGTCAAGCTGGCGGTGAACGACTCTACACATACGAACTGTCGAATCTAGGCTCAGTAAGCAGCATCCCAATCCAGTGTAGCAACCATCTGGAGTTGAACAAGTTGGTTTTCACGCAGTGTGGAATGGTATCTGGCCCAGCTATTAGCTTCAACTGCGCAAGCGTACACGGTGGCTCTCTTACTATCAGCATTACTTGGGAGCGGGGGGGTGGTCGAGGAATCATTGATTGAGCAGGTGGCACAGGACCTTGAGTACCGGCTTAACCATGATCTTATTTAGATTATTATCTTAGATGATTGTGATCCTAATGACAAGGCATTGGTGAGACGTTATGAAGGTGCCATCTGGCTGGAGTGTCGTTAATAGCATCGACGCCTACATCCCACATACCTTGAGTGCTTCAGCGCCCCCAAGGCCGAAACGCAACCCGCATTAAACCGAAGGCCTAGGCACTTTTAGCCGAGTCCATTTCCGATCAAGATGTAAGGTGGGGTAAAGATTGGGCGCATTTTAAGGCGCATCAACGGTTCCAAATTTTGGCCTTGGTAAGGCGTAGTTAAAGGCGCAAACAGAGGCGTGTTTCAAGGCGCAGTTAAAGGCGCAAATAGAGGCGTGTTTCAAGGCGCGGAGAGAAGTGAGGGGCACGATAAAGCAGTGGCCTGTAGGGCGCAAAGGGCAAGTCAATTCATTTAGGATTGATTAGCGAGGCGACCAAGGCGACATGGGAGCCAAGATGGAATCAGAGCCCCTCAAAGAATGGATCGTGCTGATTCCCGATATTGAAGGATCATTGGAAACAAGGATGAGGGTGCGAGAGTAAGTTTAGCGCCGTCACTTGAGATATCCAGAGAGATAATGGATTTGTAGAACGCACATCAAGGAAATGATGAAACATATCGACTCGGGGCTATACCAGATGGGAGGAGGTACATTGAAAGGAGATGAAGTTGGTGGAAGCGCCATTATTGCTCGTGCGAAAACTGAAGTCGACGTCATGGAAGTTCTCAAGTCTGATATCTATGCTCGAAGTGGTGTTTGGGATCTCGACAAGGTGCAGATGATTCCGGTGAGTTCTTCATTCTACACAGGATGGAAGTTAAATACCCATCTAATGCATGTATATGGTAGTTCAAGTGTGTTTATCGGCGTACATGCGTGGATGAGAAGATCATGGGAGATCTGTGGAAATATTGATATCACGTGGGGCTCTACCTGCATTGCTATTATAAATCCAACTCCATCCCCGGTTTCTTCTCTCCTCCACCTCTCGCATCCCTATATGCTATTGTCTACCATGAAGTCCACCGCTATCATCCAAAAGAATCAGTCTCTTGTCCTAGGCGAGGCGGAATTGCCGCCTCTGAAGGAACACCAAGTCTACGTCAAGGTCGAATATGTCGCATTCAACCCCACCGATCGTATGCCCTCTGACTCTCATGATTCTTACTGAGAGCTAACCGCCAAGGGCTTGCCATCGATGTCAATGCTTTTGGTGATGGGGCGGTCCTAGGCTGCGACTTTGCCGGTACAGTAGTCGAAACCCATCAGAGTGTGACCAAGGTCCAGAAGGGAGATCAGATTGCAGGCTTCGTCTGGGGTGGTATGTTGCCATATCTGAGCTCTCGAATTGCAAAAGCTGACAAATACACCTACATGCATTAGGCGAGATCAAGGGATTGGGCGCCTATTCGTGAGTCCCAACTCAACTCAGCCATGTCTTTTCAGCCTACTGATTGTCCAATTACAGAGCATACACTATCGCGGATGAGCATTTGTCCTTCAAAATCCCAGACAATATAAGTGCCCCTCAGGCTTGTTCGGTCCCCTTGGCCGCCAACACGGCCTGGCTCGCTCTATTCTCCAAGGACTGCCTCTCCCTCAGTCGAGATAGTTCGGCAAAGAAGACACCTTTGCTGATATGGGGTGGAAGTTGTAAGTCCTAGAACCACTGATGGCACCCAAAAGCCTCCATAATGACCTTTAAAAGCTGCTGTGGGCATCTTCGCCATTCAGATAGCGAAACTCTATGGTATTGAAGTTGTCACAACGTGCAGCCCCCAGAAGTTTGAACTGGCCAAGAATTCCGGAGCAACCCACGTTTTCGACTACAACGATCCCGACGTTGCCTCAAAAATCAAGGCCGCAGTACCGGATCTCCAACACGTATTTGACACCATCGGGAACACCACATCTTCCGCAACTGCTGCCCAAGCTATTAGTAAGCCGGAAGGTGTGCTGTGCACAGTTCGACCGGGCAAGGCAAACACGGAAAATGTTCCCTCCAACGTCAAGGTCACGGATGTTTTTGTCTTTACGGCATTTCCGACCGAACATAGCTACCGCGGCAAAGCCCATTGGCCAGTAAGAACCCCTAATCCCGTGGGTTACCCAGATCTAACCAGCTCACAGGTCAAGATGGCAGACCACAAACTCAGTTCCGAGCTACATGGTCACCTGGAAAGCTTGCTTGGTAATGGCTCCTTGAAGCCGATTCCGATCCGTATTCTTGGACAGTTGAGTCCTTCTACTGTCGAGGAAGCGATGAAAGCGAATCGGGAAGGCCGTGTTTCACGCGAGAAGCTGGTCTTTCAGGGCTTGACTGGTTAAGCTTAAGAGAAACCAATATGACACAACCTGGCTAAATCATCCCCAACAGAGCTAGACAAGAAGGACCTTATACTAAAACTTAGTACCCTTTCATTTATAACATGATATCTCCCCGTCATTGATTCTCATATAAAGCCCATTGAAGATTGCCATCTGATATATATCCAGTTCTAGAAGAGCATAGCAACATTTCGCGTAATTCATCCTTGGGGGGATTATCTCTAGAAATCAAACCTAAAACTGCTCACACGTGGAAGGCGCCCGAAACAATGCTTAGTGCTGCACCTACAGCGTTGGCCACATGTGTAAAATAACGTGTAGGTGCCTCTACTGCCATCGCCATCAACCGCGCTAGTTAAACAGGAATGCACCGGCGTCTCAAAAGCAATCATCCGGGCCTTGCGTGTTTCTTTTCCTCATGGCCTTCCTGCTCTTTAATAATAAACGCCATGTGGAGAAAAGGATCTCGGCTTGTACCGAGTCCAAGATACTGGGACCTGGCTACGGCACATTCCTAGGGCCGTTTGTGCTCTGGGCACAGCCCCATCATTCCAGGAATATAAGGGACAGACGACTCGCATTCTGCCATGGTGATATCGATCTATGATGATGGAAGATTAGCGGCCAGATGATCAGTGCGGGCGGCATTGATTCGTGGCTTTGCGGAGGAAACCTACCGGACTGTTAAGGTTGAAGCCACTCTAAGGTCATCCCCGGGCTTGGACTGGTGCAAATGTTCGCTGCGGAATGTTGACGGATTAAGAGACTATTGCCACGAACTGAAGAACTGTGTCCTTGGCATTGATATAACACACATGGTCTGCTTGCGGCTTGCTGAGATTTATCTTAGCGTTTCCCTGTCTGCATGGATACAACAACCATAATAGGGGTTTATTTCGGTCATCAGTTCTCGCTGGCGCTTGATCAATACGCCATCTCCAAAAGCCAACCTCTCCAGGCCAATAGCTGGTGTCACGCTGCTGCCAATCTGCACATGGCTGACAATAAAGTTTCGACCAGGCACCATGAAGGGGGTGGCTTGCGCCTTATCCGACCCAGACAGGCCTGGACTGGAATTTGACTGCCCGCGTCCCCTATCGCGTCGCCCCTCGGAAATATCTCTTCATCATCTTTCTCCCCAGCAACGAATCTTTGAGATGGTCTGTCCTGTCACCATCACCATCGAGTGATCCATCAGCGTAGTGACGGCTGGCGGGACAAGATGGTGTCAAGTGAGACAGTAATAGTAAGTAATTCGTTCTATCAACCCGTCTAGTCATCGCCATGACATGGCCGTGAGCACGGATCTAGCTGACTTTATCCCCACAGGGCCTTGAGTGGACCTTCATGGTCCTTGCCTACGTGTTTGTTGGCTGTCGCCTCTATGTCCGGCTCTATATGCGTAGGATGCGGCTCTATTCAGCCGACTACTGGTTGATCGTGGGCCTGATGTCTTGTCAAGGCTTGCTGATATGCGACACCTTGACATACAGCATGAATGCCATGGATGACTTCACCATAACAAGCGTGTCCCTTGATAAGGTATGTTTACATAGGAGGAAGTCATGGTCTCTCACGCGATGGAGCTGAATGAATCCACAGATCAGATTTGCGACCAACTACTTCTTCGACACTGGCATATACTTCCCCAAGTTTAGCATTATCGCCTTCTATTATAACCTCATCCCCCCTACGCACCCAAAGATGAGAATAGCGCTCTACATCTTGACTTTTATCACTGGGGCATTCGCTCTTGTGACCTTCTTCGGAGACACGTTCTGGTGCGGGCCAGATCCATCCGTCAACTGGTGAGTCCTCATCGCTCATACGGGAATCACTTGAACTAACCAACGACACACAGGAGGAGAACTAGTGACACAAGTTGCACCGTTTTCTCATCAATGGACCTCATGCGGCTGAACTGGTCTCTCAACTTTATTACAGAAGTACTGAGTCAGTCTCACCCTTCAGAACCCGTGCATGAATCAGGTTAACTAAGGCTTTCTTACCTTGGTTTTAGACGTCGTTTTCCCTTTTCCATTGATCTTTGATCTCAGTCTACGATCTCGGCGTGAAAAGGTCGCATCGGGCGTCATCTTTGCTCTAGGAACAATTACCATTGGCGTTAGTGTTGGGAGGTTTGTTACGATGCTCTACGTGAGCAACGATATTTCCATCTGTGAGTCTTCAAAGAGTTAGAATGCCATTTTTTGATCTAGCTAACACTCCTAGATATCTGGGCCACCGCTGAAATCTGCATCTCCGTCATTGTCGTCGCCCTTGCTGCACTGCGGCCTCTGCTACGAAAGCTATCTGGCATGGTTTCTACAGATCAAGACAGTCATCTCCCGTCAGGATACAACATCTCGTCTATGAGTCAGCCAAGCAAACCATCAACTCGCGCGAGAGATATGGAAGCCTTTTGGGAGACTGGACACAGGGCTCATCAGAGCACTGTCACGGCAATGGCGTCTGGAGAGCATTTGACTGGGAGCGAGGTGGAGCTGAATCGTATTGGGGGAATTTTGAGAACACAACAGGTATCAATGTCTAGTGAGACGGTTTCAAGCTTTATGACAAGGCAGACTAGTACTTAAGACTTAAACGTACAATGACATATCATCTTCTCTACCTCCTCCCGCGGGACCAGATGCTCTTCCAACGTCACTATCTAAAGCCCCGACTCATGACGAGACTTTGAGCTTTTCGAATAAACTGCCGAACGGGCGGCGAGAATTGGATCCGCCGACGCTTCGACGCCCTCTACGCCCGGGATAGGGTTAAAGGCAGCCCAGGCATAAGCTTCGTTCGTCTCCATAATCTCTGTAATCTTCAGAGTTCCCAGCTCAACCAAGGGGCGATCTTCGGGCCAGATCTTGGTGCAATCGTCGGTAATGTCACCCTGCTCAGCAACCTGGGCAACCAGTGTGAAACTAATTGGACCTTTAGACAAGATCTGTGGCAACTCCTCGAAGAGAAAGTTCGGCGATTTGGCCTTAAGCTCATCCTCTGTCAGGTAGTCCTCACCTGCCACAGGCACCCAGCGATAGTGGATGAAGGTCTCCTTTCCCTCAGAGTTGATCAGTTTAAAGGCATTGATCGAGTGGAATGTGTTGTGAGCAAAGCTCTTTGGTATCGGTCGATGCTCTTGGACAAAGGCAGCAGCAGCGGGGTGCGAGCCCGCATACTCAATCACAGTACCATCCCTGAGACCACGGAAAAAGGCCAGTACTTCCTCTCCATCTGAACCAGGGAAGAGTTTGGAGGCATGGCATATGATGTCGGTACCGAGTCGTGAGACCGGATCGAGGACGAAGCGGACGGCGAGTCCGTGTGGGTTTGCTTTCTCATCGGTACTAGGCAAGTTGGGGATGCCGGTGAAGAGAGAGAGCCGAGCGATGACGAAAGTTGGATGGCGAAAATGCGGTGCCGTGGATAGTTCTTTGGCAGCCTCGGTTGGAGTGAAGGATCCGGTGACGAAGACTCCTTTAGCGTGAGCTGGAGGGCAAATGGTTAGATACGTCGAGCATATGGGAGGGGAAAGGCTTACAGGAGCGTACTCCAGCGAATTTGCCAAAGATATCTTGGAGGGTATCGATCAAATTCTGAGCAAGAGTGCTAAGAGCCATCGTAAGAGAGATAGAACCGTGGTAGAGTATAGGTAGTTTGATACAGGATCAGGAAGATCACAACGTCAATGAACTTGAAGTCTCATTCTTTGGGCTATTTATGCATTGAACAAATCTCACCTCATCCTCAAATTTGGACATAATAAGCATCTCTCTGCCACTGGCTGTTTGGTCTTGATTAATCAACATGCCGACGCCACGCTTATTTCATGGCAGCACCTGCTGATTATATGAGACCAGTAAAAGAGACATCTCGTCGGGTTGACAAATACCACCGGTCTGATAGGAGTAAGCTGACCCCGGCCTCTGGAAACACCAATGCCGGTGCAGCCGTTGTAGCCGCGGTGACGGCCCCACCTCCGATGTCGTCGTTCGGCCCACTCCGCCGTCTTGAGGGATTGCATCGGGATGGCCCACAACAAAGATGCATGATCCGAGAGCCCTTGGCAAGTAAGCAATACCTCTTCAACAACTTGACACACATCAAGAAGCCAATCCTTGAGTTGCGGCATAGTCGCCGCCTTCTGTATTGTGGAGAGAGTTGCCCACCTGAGGCAGTTGACGAGACTTGCCTCAAATACGATACATCCCACGACCCAGGGCTTTCAAGTCTTTGTCCACGAACGTGGGAACCTCAGTATCTGAGGAGGCTGGGACGAGATCTCAGATAGCGCACTTCGGAGTTGATCTAGTGACGACTGGATGGCCATCTGATATCCAAACAACATTGTCAAAGCTTGCACGGAGTCGTCATCTGCCCTTTCAGTCTGTAGAGCACACTCATAGCTTCTGACGTGTTGTTGAACGAGGCTACTTGTCGGGTTTGCCCAGAGGGAAAATGCTCAACAATAGACGGCAGAAATAGATGGGAAACTTGGGCTCTCACTGCCGGGCTGTTACATTATCAGATATTGGTCATCTTCACGGCGAGAAGGTAAATAACCGGTTCCCTTATACGAGATATCTGAAGCTCGTATGCTTGGTGATAACCTTAACGAGTCACTGGTAGAGCTGCTGACGGTTAACACCTATCCGTTATGCATGGGGGATAACCTACAAATCTAGTACAAAGGCTACTTCGAATAGATGTTCAACTACGCTGATGCTACTCTTGTCCTCGGGAAGGCGAGGTTGTGATTGGTGAAGGTCGAGTACGATGCATACCTATATAGCCAAGTCGATGATCTGCTAGGAACTCCCCGTGGTCGGATCAAGGAGAGAGTACAGGATTAGTAGAAGTGACATCAGGAGAGTATCCTTCGAGTCATCATATATATAGTCTTAAGAGGTAGCCATCAAGAAGTACTCTAAAGACGTATGGACATGTGAAAAGATAGATCCTAGCATCATTGCTGCGCCGATAGAAAGAATAAGATACAGGTACGTCAAATACTCTGGGTATATCTAAGTATTCTAAGATAATAGCCTTAGGGTTTCCTATACTTGGCCTTCATTAACAATAGAAAGGGTTCCATTCACACGAGAGAAGAAGCTATCGATACAAGTAGTTATTATCTCTCTCTCAGCCTCATCCACGGCCGGTGGACTTAACATAACGCCGAGTCGTATGGCAGAGACAACCAATCCTTTATTACTATTATTTCTCGGGACTCCACGGGGGCTACTATTATCGAGCTTCAGAGCGCGGCGGGTCATATCACGAAGACCATACAGCTCACCTCTGTATAGCGGTGTAGTCTTGGGCTCCTTTACGATAGTCAAATCAATCATATCAGGGCTTTATGTATAATGTCCTTTCGTTACAAGCGACTGCTGATGGGTTGATACTTCGGGGGCTCGGTTTTGATCATTGGCTTCAGAGAGCTTGGATTCGAGGAGGGCGACTTCTTCTTCAAGATCTTCAAGCAAACTATGAAGATACTCTTAGTGGTCGATGTTTAGATATAGATACAGACCTTCGTTCACTACGAGCAGGTCGCGCGACCGGCATGATACACTCTAATCCACGACGAACGCATAGCCCACAGCGAGGACTAGAGATTCACAAGAATCAGCACAGCTTGCCTACAAGTCCTGAAAACCTTACTCATCTCTTCCTTTGGCGAAAGTTCTGACAGGCGAGGTTGGCTCGATTGATATCAGCTTCACTCATGTTGGCGCAGAGTCAGATCGTATTGGGGCAGGTCAAGAGGTAACGCAAATGTTTGACGAAGGCGAATGCGAGTAAACCGGATAGATTGGAGAGATACTTTCAGCTGGAGACGTTCTATTAAGCTGCACCGCCCGCTTTGCAGAGCGAGGCGCCGAAGTACCCAACTGGGTTCGGTGTCTCTCTGGCCGCGGCTGGAACAGGAATTCTTTCCGCAGTTACACTCGAGGTTACTTATCGCAGTATCAACAAGCGAAGGTCGAAGATGTCAGCTGAGGATGTTTATGGCAAGTACTCGGTAGAGGAGCTTGAGGCAATGGGTGATCGGTCATCCCTGTTCAGGTATACTCTTTAAAGAGATCAGGCTCTCGATGTGTTCAGTATTTAATAGGGAACCTATGAGAGCCTTCCGGACATCTCACATAAGTTTTAACATGACTAGTTGAGCTCGTAAATCAGTATCAAATGCGTGACTCGGGACTGCCACGAATACCTCTGTACAGCCTTGTCTTTCATGCAAGGGGGGACTCCTTCAAGCCATTGTGTAACATCTCTCCCAACAACCAATTAACACTCTTAATTCTCACCTATTCTTATTGGTCTTCAATGTCTCACTACCCCGCACCGCTGAGACAAATTGTTGGGTATTTAGGCTGCTGCCTGGTCCTACAACTCTCTCTTCATTCTTGACTTCTTAACCTCACAACCCATCCGCCTCAGGGAGTCAACCATGGCCCCAACCATGCCGAACATTCCGCCGGAGCTACTTGCCCAGATCTTTCAACAGTATTGCAGATCCGGCACTCTCGCAACGTGTTTACTTGTGAACCGACAATGGCACGACTTTGCGCTTCCGGTTCTCTACAGGGACTTGGTCCTTTCGGGCACTTCTCAGATAGAACGCTTTCTGGCAGCCCATAACGACTCGCTTGTCCGGTCTTCCACTCGCTCTCTGACCCTCTACCTCAAGGAATATGGTGAACCACCCAATAAGACCAAGCAAGCGCGAATTGACGACACACTCTCTCAGCTGGCTGAGGAAGCCATCCCGCACATGTCATCACTCGTGTCCTTTTCCCTGACAGCCGACCGTCAAACTTTCAAATTTGGCATTCTCAGAACCACCATCTCAGCTCTTCTCATCTCACTCCCTCGGAGCTGTCGCAACTTGGAGTTGGACACGGACGGAAGCGACGAAACCTCTTTCCGACATTATCAAGACAGAAACCTCGGCCGAGCCGATTCGCATGTGTGCGCAGAATTGGGCCGAATGATCCGTCGCTTTCATAACGTCCGCATCAACTTGCAGTCTGTGTGTGAGTACATGTTTGGATTCCAGCGGCCGGGCCGGGAGTACTACTGTACAGACCTTCCCGTCATTCAAAATTTGCTCATCGAAACCACGGGTTCCACTAGTAGACCACCGTGCACAACTGATGGAACGGAAACGTCTTCTTGGCCCCAGATGATCCGAGCCTTGCAGCACGTGGCAAGAAAAAAAGATACGGCTCCTGGAGGCAAACTGTCAGTCTTGGGAGAGGCTATTGAGGGTGGCCTCCCAGAGGAGGGGTTCTATCAGACCCTGCTGCGCTGCGAGATGAGAGGTGGTGAAGAAGGGACTACAACCTTGGCCTTCCCTGCTGATCGGTTTTACCGTCATAGCAAAATTCGGGGCTCCCTCTATGCGCGCACAGACGAGGGGGCAGTCGTGATGGAAAGCGTAGACTCGTTTTATGAAGTCGCTGGAGGACGTCCATGGAGGGCCACAGCGTCTGGTGCGAGGCTGCCAGTCTCTGTTTTCCCTGACATGACTTGGGCCTCGGATAAAGACGCTGGCCTATTCACCGAGCAAGAGTGGAAGAAGAAAACTTATGAGGGGCCGCAGTTGATATGGAATGAGGAGTGTATCCTTGGAGCGCGGTTGATGAATGTCGAGGAGCGGAAGAATGACATCGAATTGAGAATGGTAAAGGAGAAGATTCCCGATGGCTTCATCCGAGTAGGGCACGCTATCCGCCATATCGATCCGACTTTGAGTGACGATGACGATCTGTTTTGATAATTTCATTTGTTATCAGTGTGTTCTTTGATGTTGCGTACGACGGAGACGGGATTGAAAAAGAAATAAAAAATAGCTCCGGATGTGTTATGTTTGGGTATGATAATGTTCTGCAGTTTGTATTAACCTGTTAACGTGAGACTTAATGGCCCACAGTTTATAAGAGGTGAACTCTTGGGAAAACAGAGACTTGCTACAAGAACGTTGGTCTGGGGTTATCATGGCCGTTTTAATAAGTCTTTAGGAACAATAAAAATGCTAGCGTTAACAATCTAAACACCGGTGATGTGCTTCGGTCTTCTAACTTAGCTATCCATTAAGGGCCGGGCTTTAATTCTAACAAAGAACAGTGACATGCTTCAATTCCATCAAATGGTATATGAAGGAAACGTGGATTGCCCTTGGCTTTCTCACATGGCTCGAATGGGTCGTCGTCGCGAGTCGACAGATTCTCTCTCCATAAACGATCAACACTTTTCTACTCTTTAATAAAATCTCCAACTCTATACAACTTCTTTAATGTTATTATCTATATCTTCAATGATACTACTTTTAAAGGCAGTACATGCCATCCGCCAAGTCAAGCGGCTCAATAACCACCCGCCACGGGAAGACGCGTTACCCTAGCTCCCGTCGGGACGGATCTTCCCCGAATTAGGCCATAAACTCCATCCCGGCTCAAGACCCAATTGGTTCACCTGCAGTTAGTCAGACGACCAGTGGAACAACAAGATGGACTGATGGACTCTTTAGCGAGGTGGGGGCGACATAATTGATAAAACCGAGGCATCCCGACAATCTCCTCCCTCCCTGTCAAACTCCACGGCGCGTCATTTTTCTACGGTTCGATTCAGCATGGCGGAGACAAAGGACGAGCGTTCGCCTACCCCCCCTGGGGCGGCCCTGCAGGCTGAGACCCAACCTGAGGATGTTGGTCGATCCCGTCCAAACAGGTTCTGATTACGTGCTGACGTGCATCTCAGGGCGACTCTCTGTATAACAGCGCGTGAGTCCACTTTACCGGTTACAGCCTGTTCTTCTCTGACATGGTCCTTAAGAGAGGAAGCTTCTAGCTACCTGTCGTCTCTCAAATCGAGCATCTACAATTACAGGTCAGAAATAACCCCAACCATATCCAAATGACCCTTAGTCTGACCAAGAGTAGATATGATGTCAGTGTGCCGACTTCAATGTCTCACCCCTCTTCTGACATTTCGTAGAACGGACGTCGCTACCACGCGTTTCGCGAAGGCACCTATCTCGTGGTAAGACCTTCTATATAATGGTTTTGACTTGTGGGTTAATAACATGACCAACAGCCTAATGATGACGAAGAACAAAACCGGATGGATCTAGTCCATCACATCTACAGCCTTGTTCTCGACGGGAAGCTTCACCTCGCCCCAATTGGCAAAAGCCCTCAGCGCGTTCTTGATCTGGGTACCGGTACTGGTATCTGGGCGATAGATTTCGCAGAGTGAGTATCATGTGTGTCTTGATCGAAGCAACGTTAGTAACATGCTTGTAGCGAATACTCATCTGCAGAAGTCATCGGAACAGATCTTAGTCCCATCCAGCCTGACTGGTAAGAGAGGCCCTTACTTGCAGGATGGGCTCAACTAACCGAGATAGGACTCCTCCTAACTGCTTCTTCGAAGTCGATGACTTTGAGGACGACTGGGTCTATAAGAAGCCCTTTGATTACATCCATGGTCGTGAACTGGAAGGATGCATTGGCGATGACGAGAAGCTGTTCAAAAAGGCCTTTGACAACTTGAGTTCCGGCGGATACTTCGAGCTCCAGGCACAGCGTGGATGCTTCTTGTCTGACGATGGAACCCACGAGAAGGCCACCAACGCTCAGCGCTGGGCTGCCGGCATCCTCGAGGGTAGTGGCAAGTTTGGAAAGCCTATTGACTGCGCTCATCAATGGAAGGACGAGTTAATCAAAGTCGGTTTCGTCGACGTCCAAGAGGAAATCCGCAAGGTATTGCCCCTATCTCCGTCTTAAAGGCCAGACACACTAATCACCATTGTAGATCCCGATCGGTCCCTGGCCCAAGGACCCAAAGCTCAAGGAGATTGGCAAGTATCAGTCTGTGCAGACGCGGCAAGCGATTGACTCGTACACGCCCAAACTCTTTGGTGCTGTCCTTGGTTGGAGCAGCGAGGAGATAGAGGTTATCATGGCACAGGCGAAGAAGGAACTTCAGGACCGTTCTGTTCATCTGTATCTTCCTGTTCACATCATGTGGGGTAGGAAACCCTGAGATAGACACTCGAGGAAGATATTTCTCTGCTGTTGAGGCAGCTATCGAGCAAAGTAATCGTCTCAGAAACTGTCCGTTTTAGGCATGTGGCCGTTGCTCATAGGTGAAGCCCAGATCCCAAATCCTCCAAGACATCTCTCCAGTTGACCCAGCTCCGATCAGCCTCATACTGCCGCCACACAGACTTGACAAACTGAAGCGTACCGCCACTTGCATGATTCGGCAGCAACTCTAGCCTCGATGAAACAAGCCGTTTTGCACGTGAAATCTCCAGCTGAAAAGCGCAAGGTTCTGATGATTCCAGGTGTCGAAGAGCGGCGGCCGCAGAGAGGTAGAGCATCGGGTGAATAGTCCGCGATCCCGAGTCTAGGGGGATCTGCTCGAGAGTTTCAAGAAGGCATAAGACAAGCCTAAGTAGAAACCCGGCTCGAGGTGTAGTGTCGGTTATGAGATGATCAAAGGCCAGATGTAACTGAAGTAGGGCAGCTTGACGATATGCCTCTGCAGTCTGCAAGAGGTGTGAGATGGGTGTCTTGTCGTCTCGCGTCTCGATAAAGTATCCATTCGCCTCATCCATGAGCACCAAGGTATCAAAGTCCATTGCTAGCAACTCTCTCTGGAACTCATGTGCCAGATATGTGTCGTAGAGAGCATCGGCTGTGGAACTAGGATTACCCCGGACCTTGGTATGGCATAGAGCCAACACTTGACCGAAGAGGTCAATCACCTCGTTTGATATGCCACACCAAGAGTTGGGCCTGGTTCCTAAAAGGTTGAGGCCCGGGTTGTAGGCAAAAGGCTCAGGGCCTGGTGAACTGAAGTCACTATCGAACGACTGTGTCTCTCGCCGCGCAGTGTCTTCGTACTTCAACCTCTTTCTATCGACTCTGTGGGGAATAAAGCCACCGCCGATGGCCGCCAGTACCATCTCCCAGTACGTAAAAGCCTGGCAAAAGTAAGCATGGACAAGCACATCTGCTACCGAAAGCTGCATTCCCCAAGCCGTAAGCAGCTCATGAGCCAGCTCCGACCAGGAGTGCTCGCCGGTATCTGGTGTCCCTGATAAAGATGTTCCAAGCTTAAACACGGCAAAAACAAGGTCAACAGTGACCATGGTAGTTTGCACGCTCCGTATCCGGGTAATTCCTTGATCGACGGCGGCTACTGCCTGTGCTCTCAGGTCCTTGCTGAGATGGGGCATACTATACGCGGCGGACATGGCTTGCAGGGTGTAGAAGACAGCTTCCGAGGTGGACCATGTGTTGCAAGCTAGAAGGCGATTGTAGTTTGTTTCCGAGTCAAAAGTAGAGCGCGTGGGACAGATGTAGCGGAACCAGTGCTCGACCAGGGCGGTTGGCATGTGGATTAGTGGTTTCGTGAGTGCTGAGCTGAGTAGATGTCGCAGAGATTCTGATCCCTCAAAAGCCGCAGCGGGGGTCCATTCAGGGACATGGCTTAACGGCGCGGTTGCTCTGTAGCAAAGCTCTGTAGTTGTGCACAGAGGTGGGGTCTGAGTAGCAATGAGCTCTCTGTCAATAACAAAGCAATCGAATATATTCCTTGATACATTGTAAGTTTCCCAAGAGTCTGCAACTTCTGTCTCTGTGCTGCTGCTGCGTTGACAACTGTCGGCCGCTGCCGGGGCTTCAGGAGGGGGTTGATCGGGACAAGGCACTGGAGCCTGATGTTGTTCATGTTTGTCCGACCATCGCAACAACTGTTGAAAACCAGGGCATATGTGACCAAGTCTGGTACAATTCTTGCAAGCTGGGCGGTTCTCATCACATTTGATCTACTCAAGTCAAACGCACCATCCAGGGGAAACACCAAAGGAACTGACCCTTCTAGATTTGCACTTTGCGCAGCCCTGTCGTGATTTCGGTGCACTCTTCCGGGTGCGCTTTGGTCTCTGGTTGTCTTCTTCTGGGGATGCATTCATTGCTGCTACGGACGGAGCCATGGAAATAGCGAATTTGTAGGAGCTGGGGTGAGTGAAGTTGGCGATAGTGAAAATAGAAGGTGATGGAAACCCCGCAGCCTCAATGACGAAAGCCATAGCTACCAAGGACAGCCCCGACCTAACTCAACATCGGAAAAGGTCGGCCCGAGAGGACCGAGAAACCTCACGCACACATACACTTACTCAAGACACTTTCACCGTTTAACATGTCTTTAAAGCAAAATACGATATACGTGGGTAGATGGAGATTATTCTACGCCTACAACTCTTCAGCTAATACTACTCCTCCCGCCCAAACTTGTTCTGCAAGACACGCAACTTGCTCAAGTAAGGATCCTTATCAACATAAGTCCCCCTCAACCACCTCGGTTTCCCAACATCAGCCATGTCAAAAGCCCGTCGCGAGTGCAGCGTCCTTGTGTTGTCAAACAAGACGCAGTCGCCGGGGTTCATCTTGCGTTCAAACAAGTACTCTGGTCTCTGTAGCAACGCATTAAACTTGACCGCCGCGTCGTGCCAGCGCTCAACCTTGTCGTTGAGAGCTGCGATGCCTTGGGCTTCGTGGTTGGAGAAGGGGGCTAGGAATGGGGGGCCCCAGTTGATCTTGTCCATGCAATCGACAAGTGCGGCCTCTGACTCGTCGTTGATGTCTCTCAGGTAATCCTGCACGCGAGTGTAGATCTTGTCACCAATGCGCATGGGTCGCAGGTCGATGACAGGCTTGGTTGTATGGTACACATTCGCGTTAGGGTGGTTATAGTGATAGTTGACAGGGACCGTAGCTAATGTGTCAAAGGCATCCATGTCCGTGTTGAAGAGGTCCACTGCAGCTTTGTAGGCATCGGCAAAGACGCTGGCTCCTCCGGTAGAAGCAGACTGCACGCAGTGAAGGAGCTGAACATGGGGAGGTTGCTGAAAGTAGAGTAGATCTGTGTGAAAGCCGAGATCATGGGATGTGTATGCAGCGTTGATGGCTTGGGGAACTGTACGGACTGTCACATGTTAGCTGAGAACCTAGATGCCTTTGTCAAGTTGCAGGCTTACCGTCCCATGTATACCCATAGAAGGTGTCCTTAATCGGCCCAATACGGGTGGCAATGGTGGCTAAGGACTCTTCCACGCCTGGCACATTCGTGACAAACGCCAGCCCATCGATACGCAGCTGATTGATCAACTTATATAGCGTCTTGTCATCTTTCATGTAGGTATCGTAGTCGTAGTCAGGCAGGTCAAGACTCTTACGAGGCTCTCGATCCCAAAGAACTTGTGGCGGGAGACACGAAGTAGGTGAAGACGCAGGCTCGCTGAAACCCCGCAGCGTCGCCATGTCCAGCTTTGTAGTATGTGTGCCGCCATTTACATCGTTCTCCCAGCTGATTCTCACAGAGTCGGTAGCGGTATCGACGTCGACCGCTGACGCTTTCACGTTGGCGGGGATATCGGCGACAGAGAAGAGTCTCTGGTTGGTTGATTCGTGTACGCATGATGGGCAAGGGCATGAGTCTCGGAGGAGCACGGCAGAAAAGTTGACCGTCTTTCCATCTATAGGGATAGGAACGGTGGACGGTTGCTCATATCTATCGATGGTGGTCGAGGAGTAGGGTCGTCGGGAAAGTGTGCCGTTTCCTGTTTTCGCCAGCAACGTTTGACCACGCACAGGCTCATAGATGTCAGCATTAACAATAAGTAACGTCAGAAATTCTCGAACTACATACCCTCGACGCCGGTATAGGGTTCCTGTTGTTCCCTATCAGGGTCCTGAGCATTGGGTATTGCGTGGTTGAGAGGAGCCGCTTCGAGGGCAAGCTCCTCGGTCCAGGTCGCATCGCTTTCGCGGCCTGCATCTCTAGGTCTTCTGGATAAAGATGGTATAGGTCCTGACGACATTATGGGCAGCAATAGAGGCCTTTTGTACATGAAATCATTACAAGTTTCTCTAGCCCGTCTTTCACCATAGCGAAGGTAGTAATAGCTGGCTTCAACAATTCGGTATAATGAATACGAGACTCCGCGGTATCATCTCCAACATCTCCTCTCCACCTGGATAAGCTAGACTACTTCGAGTTAAGAAACACGACGCCTGCAGCTTGGATGACCCAATAGCACTCCCATTGGTCTGCTTGATCGGCAATATCGTATTTTCTTGCTCGAAATGGCTAAGTCTATCTTGGCGATCCGGCATCTCCACCAGTTGACACCACCTAAACCATGATCAATACCGTCTTATAAATGGCATCGCCGTACGATTCAAGTCGTATAACCTAGAAAAAGCACATCAATTTAGCAAAAACTGCATCTTTAAAATTATCATGGCCCCGTCTGCACAATCGAGCGAAACCCAAGAGGTCAAGAAAACGCCTCTGCAACTCATCTCCCAAGGCGTCTGCCTCCCCGGCATCCCCAAGCATCCCAGCTTTGCTACTGAGAGGCAATGGATGCTTGAGAAGATGGCACTCGCCTTCCGGGTGTTTGCGCGTTTGGGGTATACCGATGGCATGGCAGGTCACATCTCCATCAGGGATCCTGAGAATCCTCACACATTCTGGACGGTATGTCTCATCACGTTAATGCGAGTATGCTTGAAGATTTATCGACGATAGAATCCACTAGCGGTGCATTTTGCACTGCTCAAGGCTAGTGACATGATTCTAGTCAACTATGAAGGTGTTCCTATTGGCGGTACATTACCCCCTATTTATTGCTCGTCCAGCGTCGCTGGCCCATGTTTCAGTATTGACATGCACTTCCCAGGAAACATGAGCCGGCCCGCCAATTCAGCAGGATTTTTCATCCACAGTGCCGTCCACAAAGCCCGACCAGACGTTGTGGCGGCATGCCACACCCACAGTCCACATGGCATGGCATGGAGTGCCTTTGGACGGCCCTTGGAAATGCTAACCCAGGATGCTGCTTATCTCTACGGTGATGCACAAGCAGTATATAAGGTTTGAACTTGCCCTCAAAACTCGTGGGTCTCGATGGAGCTGACCACATCGTGCAGGACTTTGGTGGTGTTGTTCTCACACAAGAGGAAGGCGACCGCATCGGTGCCGCCCTTGGTACATTCCCCAGTCACCCACCTTGCAAAATCATGTTAACCAAGAAGCAGGACCAAAAGGCAAGGGCATGATACTGCAGAACCACGGTCTCCTCACAGTAGGGTCCACGGTTGACGAAGCATGCTTTCTAATGACCTTGATGGAACGCGCATGCCAGACCCAACTGCTCGCAGAAGCCGCAGCAGCGAATGGGCTGGCCAAAGTCTACATTCCCGACGAGAGCGCCAGGTACACATTTGAGAACTCGAGTGATCCCGAAACGTTGTATTGGGAGGGACAGCCGGACTTGCAGTATGAAGAGCACATGGCCAAGGGGGAACACCGGGGCTGAATCAGTTGTAATGTCTAGGGATGATTTTATAAGTATTACTGGTAGCAATGCAAGAATCGGTGTTACTGGGTCTGCACGTATGGAAAAGTAATCCTAATAGGAGCCCTTTTTGTTAAGATTATCGAAGAAATTTAACCCCAGTACTAGAGTACCAGTCAATGAGCATACAATGCATATCGCACAAAGTCGCACAACATGATCTTAGTGACAAAGCAAGAGCCTTCCTACCACAATGTCTCGCGAGCCCTTCACCAATCACGTTTACACCTATCCAGTCTTTCCGCTAATGTACGGATATCATGCCTGTTTACCACGGCCAGTGCGGTTAATCTTGGCCCTTTGAGCGAGCATGTGTCCGTAAAGAATGTAAAACGCTGCCAGTAGTTAGTATAGAACTCGCTAGACTGGAGTGATTGTCGTACCAGGGGCATAGATAGCCAAGCCGAACCAGAGTAAATACTGATATGTAGAGTTTCGAGCTTTGGATGGCTCAATAACTTGGTAGACCAGCCGCATCTCGGATAGGATACCGACCGGGTAAAGGACGATGAATAAGTTGTATCTTTGCAACGGTCAGTATTCCACAGCCATAGACAAAATCTTTGCGGGTGGTTCATACCTTGCCCAGAGGAGGATCGCCGGCACAGACGCAGTCCCCGTCTGAAAAGCAAAATACAAATATCTTACTGAATCAGCCAGATTCCAAGCCATGAGCATAGAACTATACGCAGCCTCCTCAGCCGCAACATCTGGGTAATTTCTAGTAATAGCCCACACAATCGTGTTGCGACCAGCCACCTGCAAAGCTGTTGTGCCCGGACAAGACCAATCAGAGCATGGAGGACCTCCAACGCAGTCAGAGTCTCACTCCATCGTGCTGTGGCGCCCAGTTTCTCCCAAACGGCGATGTTCCCGCCAGTGGTCCACAGGTAGGCAGTGCTGAGCAGGATGCAGATTCGTAGGAGTGCTGATAGGAGATTATAGGCGCAGAGATACGCATTCGAAACCCTACGGGGCTGTGTTTGCGAGACCATGGTTTGCGAATGCGAAGATGACAAGTTAAAAAAATGAACCGCGTTGCTAATTTCTCACCTCGGCCCAAGTCAAGTCAACCAACGTGGAGAAACCCCGCGACTCGCAACAGAATTTCCTATTTAGGATATTTCTCCGGTTCAAATGCCGGGGACGTGTCACTCAGATCAACAGATCAAACATGGGGGGGGCTTGTCGTTGATCGACAATTAGACTGTCCTCGCAAATGGATGTCGATATCTAGACCTACGGATCTCAGGGTTTTCAGCCCTGTGGTGCTTTTAGTTACGTGTCGCGAGGGAAAGGGCTGATTTGCTGACGGTATTTATTCTTTTAAGATGGCGAGATCCCCTCGTCTCATTTCTCTCTCTTCAGTTTGTCAACCATACCCTCCAGACACACACATTCACACCCAGCAGGGCGACAGCAATTGCGCTCCCTTTTTTACAATGACAAAATTTGGTTCATCATCCTACACGTCGCCTCTCGGCAAGATTGGCCCGGACTATGTCGAGCTCGAATCAGTCGCTTCACGGGGAAATTCAATCGATGAAGAACGCCCTTCAGTTCATCCTTCTGGCAAAGTAAACCCACTAGATGAACAACTACGTCTATGGAGAGCCATACGACGGTTCCCAAAAGTGGCAGCTTACTGTCTCGTCATGAACATTGCCGTCGTCGGTCTTGGCTACACGCTCGTCATCAACGCCGCCATTCTGGGCAACAACGCATTCATGCAGGACTTTGGCACCAAATACAAAGGCAAATGGATCATTCCTCAGCCATACACCTCTCTCTGGACCGCTTTTGTTCCCATCGGTGGAGTCATTGGTGCTCTTCTTGGAGGATGGCTGCAGGGTCGACTTGGACGAAAGTTCACTTTCATGACTGGCAGCCTCTTTTACGCCGTGGGTGCAACATGTGTGTTTTCTTCGTCGTTGCCAGAGCCACGGGATATGAAGAGGATCATCTTGACTGCCGCAGTCGCTGTTCAGGGTCTTGCTGTCGCCCTGCTTCAGACAGTAACCAACACGTACCTTTCAGAAGTGACGCCTAACTCACTACGAGGACCTGCAATGGCCATGATTCCAACCTTTACCTTGCTTGGTCAGCTTCTCGGATCAATGGTGGTGTTTCTAGTCGGAGACATCAAGGGAAGCAGGGCGTATCAAATTCCCTTTGGTTCTCAGTGGATCTTTGCAGCCATAGCGTTTCTCCTCTCCCTCATCATCCCCGAAAGTCCTATTCATCATCTACGAAAGGGAAAACACGACAAGGCTATGCGAGCCGCGAGACGACTCTACTCTCCCAAGGTCCCCGAGCATACCGCGCTCAAAGTGTTCCACGTTATCCTCGCAGAAGAGGCAGCCCTGGGCAAGGCCACCTATATCGCCTGCTTCCGAGGAGTCAACCGTCGTCGAACTCTGATTGTGCTCCTTGCCAGTGCCATTCCGGCCATGTTTGGTCTGGATCTCTTGTCAACCACACCATACTTTCTGAATACTATTGGCATTGAAGAGCCTACCAACATGCTGTTCCTAATCGGTGGAATTGTCGCTGGTATGCTGGCTAATGCTGCGGGTATCTTTGTGCTATCGCGACGAGGCATGCGTATCATGACACTCGTTACCATGAGTCTGGCCGCCATCTTCTGGGCTGTGATGGGAGTGTCTGGCTTCTGGGGTGGGGAAGTTCCAGCATATGTCGCTGCCGGTGTCTTGATGTCTGTCATCATCGTCTGCGGCCTCGGCGCATGGCCAGCAAGTTACGCCTACATCGGACAAACAAGTTCTATGCAAGTTCGAGCATTGACTCAGGGTCTAGTCGGCGTACTATCTCAGGGCTTGTCTGCCATCATGAACGCGATACTACCGATTCTGTACAACCCCGACTCAGGCAATATGGGTGGCAAGCTCGGATTTGTGTACACGGGACTCTGTCTGATTGCCGTGGTTTTAGCATGGCTATTCTTGCCTGAGTTGAAGGGGCGAACTGTTGTCGAGGTTGACAGGATGTTTGAGATGAGGCTGTCGACGAGGAACTTTGCAAAGTTTAAGTTGGACACCTACGAGCCACGGAGGGGGGAAGCCGCTTGAAGAGATAAGTTTCAGCCACTAGGACTTTTATAGAGGCATTGGTCTTTGTTGTTGGACACTCGATGGAATAGTATATTGATAGAAGCTGGGGTCTGCCGTTGAACTTCATTTGAGAGCGCTTGGGATGGTGGTGAGGGCGGGGATTGGGAGTTTGGGGGTGCTGTGTTTAATAATGACATTATATTCAAAGCTTCATTTGTTGCCAGTATCCCTTACAG
>JABCKD010001237.1:0-48711 GCA_013186415.1 Fusarium sp. NRRL 66088 | reverse complement strand
CTTTTGTTGCGTTTTGTCTCTACTTGCTTCTTTTTTTTCGCCTCTCACATGGCAAATGAGGGAAGATCTATGACAAGACAAATGGACGTGCGTTGCGTTGCGTCCTTCGCGCGTGGTGGCAAATATCAGCACGTGGCCCTGTCGGATCTGAAGATCATGACATTTGGCCACCCCTTGAAAGAAAGACGGTGACAGCTCTGAGGGTGTTGATACGATCGCCTTCTTACTGTGCCCGCTAACTCGTGATGCATTTCCTTCTCTCTCTGCAGGAGAGAGTATTTGAGGCAAAAAAATGCAGGGCGTTGGACCTTCTCGGGATGGGCGTAAAAAGCAAGACGCCCAACTATCGGCGCGACAGAACCCCGGGGCTTCTGAAAGTAAAAACCGAGGGGGCTTCGAGAAGCTGGGGCTTGACCAACCTAAAGGAATTAATGCCCCGAAGGGGCAAGTTTACGGCGTCAAGGGCTTTCAACGTCCACGTCTGTGTGTACTGTACTGTCTTGTTGGTTTTTGGGCGTTTACCATATACGGTAGATAGGCAGAACAAACACAGCTGAGCTTGTTCAAGCCACCACTGTTCGAAACGGCAGATGCCGTTTTGACTGTACATGTTCCGTACTCAAGGTACGGTACTTACTGTAGAGTAGAAAACCAACGCGGGAAGCGCCATGGTGTTGTTGTTCTCTCCATTAGAACGCAAAGTAACGCCCGGAGCGGTAACGAGCATCTGCAACCTGTTGTCGTTGACCAGTTTGTCACTCCCCCCCCGGCGGTAATAGTCGGTCTACAAACTACACACACCTTCTTTTTTCTTGTTTTTTCGTGTATGCAGACATATCAACGCAAGAGCCATTTTCTGACCAGAGAGAGACATTCTCAAGCATGAGAAAAGGGGGGAAGGGGGAAACTCTGAGATGATTGCGTAGACACAAGAAAAAAAAAATTCAGACCGTCAACTGAGCATCTTTTTTTTTTCTTGCTGCAACGCTCGGTGCCATGTGCGTATGTGGCTTACAGGGAAAGGCACACGAGCAATTCTCAATCTCTGAGTCTTTCTCTCTCTGTCGAAACAAAAAAAAGAACGCAAAAAGCTCACACCGCGATTATGCAAGTCAAGAAGAGAGTGAAAGATGCTTGGTTGGAGGGAGAAGGGTACGTACGTACGTACACGCCAGGGCTAGAAAACCTAGAAGGAGCCTGGAAAAGATAGAAGGGGTGTGTGAGAGAGACAAGATTTTTTGCTTTTTTGTCCAGTTTGAGGATCGAAGCCAATGCAAGGCGAATCTGCAAGTTAACAACGCGCGAGGATGGCATCGGCACGTGTTGTGTGGACTGAGAAGGGGAGGGGCGTGTGTGAGTGGGATCCCTTTTCTTTCGTTGTATCGCAATAGATGTATTCTGGTTGGATAATGTGAGTGGGAACGGAGTCAAAAGAGAGGTGAAGGAGCTTGTTGTAAGGAGGGGTCGTAGAGTTTGACGCTAGAAGGATTGCTGATGCTTCCATGGAGTCCATGGAGAGGAGAAAGGTAACAGAGAGAGCGTCATTGAGCAAGGGGGGGAGGGAGGAGAGAGAAAAAGGGCGGGGAACAGGCTGAGTGAGACATTGATTTTGAACTACGTCAGGAAGAAGAAGGAGAACAAGATGATGATGATGATGATCGAGAAAGAAGAGGACACAGATGGTGTGCTCATCAGCGTGGTTTTCCGTCGTCTTGCCCTTTTAGGTCATCGTGAGGATGCAGACACACAGACACTTCTTTCTTCTCTATCTCTGTATTTTGTGACTGTCTTGACCGTCTTCCTCTATAATTACCAAAGTTGGAAAGAAAAAAAAAAACACTGTCGGGCAAAGACGGACAAGACGGGGATAGACGGCAAACGGCAACGGGTCTAAGATTCGCCGAATTAGGGGGGCGTGAAGTCGATGATTCCCCGACACAGTAACAGACCAGACCAGACCAGGGGTGACTCTATGTATTTTCCTTTCCTTCTATCGAAAGAGATTAGACACAAAAAGAAGACGGGCCCATTTGTCGATCATCGGCTCAAAGCCGACATGCAGTAGCATCCAGTTGCAATGACAACGACCGACACAGCAACGCAACCAACGTCAAACACCCCCTCACAAAGAGAGAAAGCAAGTCATCCCGTACTGTAGGATTCAAGATGGGGATCTCTCCTCTGGTGCTGAATAGTTGGGATCATCCCTGGTAACTTCTTTCCCCCCTCCCCTCTCCGCTGACCGGGCTCAGAAAGGCGTGGCTTGCAGGGATTGCCTCTCCAGGGATGCCGTCGATCACAGCGCTAGGCAGGGGGAGAGGGGGAGGGCCAACAGTAAGAGAAAAGCCCGCCCTGGGGGGTACCCGTTTCTGATTCTGCCCACGCGTCAGGCAGAATCACGGTGAAGAAGGGGAGAGAGAGAGTAAGATGCATTGAGCGAAAGGATTGACAATCTCTCATCGAAAGCATGTGAAGTCGTCATCTGCCGAACCCGCCGCTGAACCCATTCGAATCAACCCTTTCTCAATGCGTCTGACGCAAGACCAACCATATGGATCAGGGGTCAGAGGGGAAACGCCAGGTCCTGCAAGCCATGGCAGCAGGTGCTGAATCTGGCAAAGGGGAGCAAAAGAGTTGCGGTCCAGTAACAAGGCCTGTGTGGACCGATTGCTCGGAGAGGGACCCAATAAGGGACTCGGGGCAGGGCTCCAACGACGTAAAAGCCACGAGGCAGTCATGGAGCTGGAGGCAAGAAGAGGGTCAGTGACAGAAGAAACCGAGACGGCAGAAGAGAGAGTTGACAAGGTCTTGTTCAGCTCCGGGGGCACAGACAATTGGGATTGGGTCATGGGGTACTCTACAGCAGCAGAGGCCCCCTCCATCTACATGCATGGACATGACGAGATGAGGTGCTTCGCCCGGTGAGGCTTGAAAGAGGTGACGGGTGGCTTCAAGCTTGTTCGAGAGAGTTTCTTCTCTTGCTTCTCCCTCCCTTCTTTCGCCGCCTCCCTCCTCTCTGCCATCTCCATGTCCATGTCCTTGGGTTGCGCTCACACCCTCGCCATCCTCTCTCCCGGCACGTGGCCAAGTGACGCTTGGCTGCAAGCCACGAGTTTATTGCTGCGAGGAGGACACGAAGAGAAGGGGACTCAAGTATAGGATACATATGCGAGGCTAGAGAGAGGCATGTAGTTTTAGACTTCAGGTCCGCAATATCATGTCTGTCTGTCTCCCACCACACCCAGCGGCAAGCCATGTGGACGTGACACGCGTGTGTGTGCTCCAGAGCAGTGTGTGTGTGCTGGTGTTGGTGCTGGGGCAGACCCGGCTTGGCCCATTGCTTGCTTGGAGCAAGCTTCTCACGCACGGCACGGTGACGGTGACGGTGAACGTCGAGGTGTGGTCGGTGACGTGCCCCCTATGGTTCGGGGAGGTGTAGGCGGTCAAGGGGGAGGGAGCACGGAGCATATTCCAGCAGAGCAACCAACGGAAGACGGTGAGTTTTCCGACCCGTCACCGTTTGATTTGGAAGCCAGACGTCGGAAATTCCTCCAGATGGCTTTCCCGGCTCCCGGGCTTGACTTGACTTGACGGATTAGCTAGCCGCCAAGGCTTCGAGGCTAAAAGTCATGCACTGGAGATCTCTCCCTCGTGAACTGACGAGATGACTTTCCCCCAGGCGCCACCTAGGCTTTGACTCGGGGTAGAAGCCTCATGCTGGTAATTCGAGATTGGGCAAGTCTCAGTCTCTAGAGAGGAACCATTCGTATCCGAGAACCCGATCACAAGAAACGCCCGCCTGCCTTTTGAGATCATCACAGGTGGATTCCTCATGCCCCATTCTGAATACAGAGCCCACTCTTGTCTGTGGCTGAAACCCTCTTCACACCCCATCCTCAACGGGGAACGAAGTGAAGCGAGACAGGACAAGCAACGGCAACGCAACGCAACGCATCATGCCCAATAACCGAATAGCCGGGAAGCTGGAGAGAGCCTTGTGCAACCTCACTATGCCACCAAGATGTAAAAGCCGGGTCGGTGGGTTGGCCTGCTAGCGGTTTCACTCAGGGCGCCTCTGCATCCAGCCCAGCCCGGAGCAGTCCCCGAACCAACTGAACTGATACCATGCCGGGTTCAGTGACAACATCATGTTCATGTCGGCTCGGGTAAATGTTTAGCATCATCGCGGGTCTCTTCCCGGGGCCAGGCCAGGGCGCCCGCGATCCGGGGTTCATCCTGATTTAGCCTTGGGACGCTGAGCTTTTGTGATCTATCACGTCCCTTCGCTCCTCATGGCTTTCAGCGAGACGTCTTGGCGCCGCGACGGACTCGGGCGCGAGGACCATCAGGCGGGACTCTAGCATGAGATGGGATGGGCAGGCAATCAATCAATGCATGGGGTGTTTGCGAGCTGACTCCGAGCCGCCGGGGTTGGTGTCTGTCCGTCACTTAGGAACCGGCCTCCGGGAGGTGAGGTGAGCGAGTGAGAGTGAGACCGATACAGAGACGATGGATTGGGTTGACTGAGGTGAGCCTCGTTGGGTTTCATTCCGTGGCCGCTTCCGTGACCCGACCCTGCCTTGCTAGCCTCGAGTGACACTCTTCTAAAACGTTTGGATCCATGCCATGGCCATGCAGAGAAGCCAGCAAGGTTTGGATCGACCGCCGGAGCCACGCGCTGGGCGGGACGGCGTCCAGATCAATGCCCGTCGGCGATCAAATCAGGGCTGTCCAATGCCTCGCCTGGTTCTGTCCGGTGCCGCCATTTGCATTTGCCCTGCCTAGAGTGTAGTGTAGTGTAGTGTGTTGCGCATGTCACTCCCTCCGTCGACAGGTGAGCACTTCGTAGGATCTAGCTTCGGCAATGCTTCCGTTCAGGAAGGAAGAAGCGCTGGCAAGAGAGACACACGGCTCGGTAGGGCGCTTCTGGCTTGTGGTGGCGCCTAGGCCACCGCCGTCGCGTTTCCGGGCACCCAGCCAGAGGCGTGGAATGCACGTTGTGGAAGGTCGACACGACGACAAATGGCGGTAATCAGCAATGCCTGATACCACCCATGGCTGCCATGCCATTCAACTTGACCCTTCGTGTAGGGGTCTTGGCAGACGTGGCCCATCAAATTCCCATGACACGCCAGGGATCAAGGAGCAAGGGAAGCTGTGTAGGCGGACGACCCAGGGTATGTACATACATATGTACACATTGAATCAAGGCAAATGAAACCATGAGCTCTTAGTTTCCAAACTAGTCGGTGCCGCGGGGGATCTGGACTTGGTCTAGCTCGCGTCGTATCTGTACCAAGGATCAAGGGGCTGCTTTGACTTGCCGCCGGCTGGGACTCTTCCGGTTTGCCTGTGGCTACTGTGAGGTGCACTCCAACGTCTGAAGAAGGTGTGTAACTGTGTGTTGGCCTTGATCGTTTTGTGTTCCTTCGCTTCGCTTCCACCTTCGCCTGGACGTTGATGATGATGTAGGAGTCTTGGCAAACGTAGCCACGTCGTCTGATCTGCGACATTCATCGGGCAGAGGGAAATGCAATCGATGCAGAATCGTGATTCAAGCATACGCATATCGTGAATTCAACGGATTCATCTCTCTTTGCTTTTTCCTACTGCCATTTCGTCTCGCACGTCGCGCATCGCATGAACTGGTGGGCCCGGAATCCACGGACCAAATCCGCGACCTCCGGCGGGCGGCTGTCCGTCTCTTGTCGGACACGGCACCGCTGGGCTAGATTTCCGGGTCTATCCGGCCAAGACCAGACCCATCAGGTCACGAACTCCTCCAAGAAAGACGATGTCCAAGATGGCCTCACACTTCGAGATTGCGGTTACACAAACGAGCCTCAGCCGGCTCCCGGGGCAGCGGGACTGCCCTTGGTGATCCGGCTCCTTGGGTAGCCCTTCCCGCCCCAGCTACCATGGCCTTGGGAGCGGAACCTGTTGGTGCGGGAGGGACTCACGCAACGGTCGACGGCGGCGGAGACGGTTGGTTCCAGCTTGTTCGGCTGTGATTGTTTGCTTCCCTCGCCAAGTCTTTGGGTTCTCCGTGTTAGTCACAAGCCTGAAGAGCGGCTGACCACGCGTGGGTGGCAGTCGCTGAGCCAAGCTGATGTGAAGAAAATAGGCGACCGATATGATATCTCACGTTTCTGATACTGGAGTTGCCCTTGTCAAACTCATGCCAAGCTCTTGACAAGTTCCACCTCAAGACTCCAGATTATTCCCACTTTCGGTTATGGCACGTGACCTATCACCTGACCGTCACCTCACTTTCACCTTCACCTTCAACCTTCACCGTGATTTACAGCTCGTTCCACTTTGGCATGATCTCATGACAACTGCAGATGCCATTCTCTTGTCCGCGCAATCCTTCTTTCCCCGCTTTCTCCTGATATTTTCTTGCTCTTGGTTTGCCTGGCGGAGTATCGTCCCGACGAAGCGACAAGACTGACAGGGGCTGTTGAAGGAGAACTTCTGATTGGCTATTTCACCGGTTAATCCTCGCTAGAACTGTGACAGCTCCTCTCCCAGCTGCGCCGTCGTGGGGCTTCACCTCCAACTTGACGCTCTTCTGGCATCATGAGACGGGATTCTCTGGGTTGAATTGGCAAATGACTTGCCAGAATCGACGATTACTACAGACCGGCTATGCATCTTGTTCAGGCAGAACTGTCAGCCAAGCGGCTGCGGGGTTGGTATTTAACCAGGTGCCTTCTCCTGAGAGATTTGAAGGAAGGGCATGTCTCGCTCGTGGACCAGATTCTAGGTCCTCAAGAATTGACTAATATTCATCTCTTGAAACTTTCCTTTCGTGACTGAGACCGTTTTACTGGTGAAAATGGCCGATTTCGACGTTGAGAAGGTCCTCAAGAAGCTCACGCTCGCAGACAAGGTCGCTCTGCTTGCAGGTTTGTTGATACAAAACACCATGAACAGCAACTTGACTAACTCTCCCCCAAGGTGTCGACTTTTGGCACACCAAGGCCCTTCCTGACCATGGAGTTCCCTCCATCCGTGTCTCAGATGGTCCCAATGGCGTGAGAGGAACCAAATTCTTCAACGGCATCCCCGCTGCATGCTTCCCCTGTGGTACCGGTCTTGGTGCTACTTTTAACCAGGAGCTGCTCGAGGAGGCAGGAAAGAAGATGGGTGAAGAGGCCATCGGGAAGAGCGCTCATGTCATTCTGGGTCCTACCATCAACATGCAACGCTCTCCCCTCGGTGGACGTGGCTTCGAGTCCATCGGTGAGGACCCCTTCCTCGCTGGTCTTGGAGCTGCTGCCATCGTCAGGGGTATCCAGAGCACAGGTGTTCAGGCTACTGTCAAGCACTTTGTCTGCAACGATCAAGAGCATAAGCGTATGAACGTCCAGGCCATCGTCACAGAGCGCGCCCTCCGCGAGATCTATGCCCTTCCCTTCCAGCTTACCGTGCGAGACGCCAAGCCCGGCGCCTTCATGACGGCCTACAACGGCGTCAACGGAGTCTCGTGCAGCGAGAACCCCAAGCTTCTCAACGACCTCCTCCGAAAGGAATGGGGTTGGGAGGGTCTCGTCATGAGCGATTGGTGGGGAACCTATAGCGCCTCTGATGCCGCCAAAGCTGGGCTGGACCTTGAGATGCCTGGCCCTACCCGCTGGCGAGGCGATGTTCTCAACTTTGCTGCTGCCACCGAGAAGGTTTGGGGGCATGTCATTGATGAGCGTGCCCGACAAGTGCTCAAGTTTGTGAAGAAGTGCGCCGCTTCTGGTATCCCTGAGAATGGTCCAGAGAAAACACTCGACACCCCCGAGACAGCGGCCCTTCTGCGCAAGATCGGAAACGAGAGTATCGTCCTTCTCAAGAACGAGAAGAATGTTCTTCCCCTCGCAAAAGACAAAAAGACACTCGTCATCGGACCCAACGCCAAGGTCGCAACCTACCACGGTGGTGGCTCTGCCTCGCTCGCTGCCTACTATGCCGTCACCCCTTATGATGGCATCACCGAGAAGCTTGGCAGCGCTCCAGCCTACACCGTCGGTGCTTATACTCACAAGTTGCTGCCCCTGCTAGGAGACCAGACCAAGGATGCCGATGGCAAGTCCGGTATGAGCTGGAAGGTGTTCAACCAGCCTCCCAGCGTGTCTGGTCGCGAGCCCGTCCAGGAGCTCTGGCTGACCAAGTCGGAGATGCACCTTGTCGACTTCTACAGCGACAAGGTCGACGATTTGTGGTATGCTGACCTCGAGGGAACGCTTCAGGTCGAAGAGGACGCAACGTATGAGTTTGGTCTCATCGTGTCCGGAACCGCCAAGCTCTTTGTCAACGGTGATCTCGTCGTCGACAATGCCACCAAGCAGTACCCCGGCGAGGCCTTCTTCGGCACAGCCACCCGCGAGGAGCTCGGCCGTATGGACCTCAAGAAGGGCGAGAAGTATCAAGTCAAGGTTGAGTTCGCCTCGGCGCCTAGCTTCACCCTCAAGTTCGACAACCCCGTCGCCGGCCATGGCTCCCTTCGCGTGGGTGCCTGCAAGGTGATTGATGCCCAGAAGGAGATTGAGCACTCCGTCGCTCTCGCCAAGGAGCACGACCAGGTCATCATCTGTGGTGGCCTGAACTCGGACTGGGAGACTGAGGGCTCGGACCGCGCGAGTATGAAGCTCCCTGGTGTGCTGGACGACCTCATCACCGCTGTCTCAGCCGCGAACCCCAACACCGCTATTGTCTTGCAAACAGGAACTCCCGAGGAGATGCCCTGGATCGATGACGTGCCTGCTGTGATCCAGGCCTGGTACGGCGGCAACGAGACGGGTAACTCGATTGCTGATATCCTCTTTGGAGACGCCAACCCCTCTGGCAAGCTGTCTCTCAGCTTCCCCAAGCGTCTCACCGACGTCCCAGCCTTCCTCAACTTCCGCACCGAGGCAGGCCGAACGCTCTACGGCGAGGACATATACCTGGGATACCGATACTACGAGTTTGCCGACCGCGAGGTCAACTTCGCCTTCGGCCACGGTCTCTCCTACACAACCTTTGCCTTCTCAGACCTCTCCGTCTCCTCCTCCGAGGGCAAGCTTACTGCAAGCTTCAAGATCCGCAACACGGGTTCTATCCGCGGCGCTGAAGTCGCACAGCTATACGTGAAGCCGCTGCAGGCAGCCAAGGTGAACCGACCCGTCAAGGAACTCAAGGGCTTCGCCAAGGTTGAGCTCGACGCGGGCGCCGAGCAGGCCGTGACCATCTCGGAGCTTGAGAAGTACGCGGCTGCTTACTTTGACGAGGAGAAGGACCAGTGGTGCGTCGAGGCTGGCGAGTACGAGGTTATTATCAGCGACAGCAGCGTCGTTGGTGACAAGGCGCTCAAAGGGTCGTTCAAGGTTGAAGAGACCTACTGGTGGTCTGGTATATGATGATGGAGCTTTTATGCCTGTTAATGATAAATCCCTGGATAGTTACGAATTACTTGGTTTGATACGTCTCGTCGTTGCTTGGTGCCCCACAAAGGGAAAGCTGTAGTCTTGATTGTTGCCCTCTATAGCTTGTGTATCACTCCTCATGATGCGGCATCCGAGTACACAGCTCGGCTATCTCATACAACGATACATAAACGCCTTCGTCAACGAGTTTCTCAGTTCCTTCCGTTGAATCTCGACACGCCCTTATATAAGGCGTGTCGGATTGCAGCTACACACTTGACGCTCGGCTTTACCCATCTCTGTAAAACCACCTCGAAGCCGTAGGTGAACGAGGCCAGGATGATAAGAATTCTGGCCATCCGCCCTCGCTGGCATTGACATGCTTGTGAGCTTTGTGATTCTGCGGCTAGTTTGGATCCAAGTAATGATGCTTTGGGTGATTCTATCTGGCTCATGAAATGAATCACCACTTGGGCGTAGGTTCAGAGTGATATAGCCATAGGCTGCCATAAGTCTTGATTGTCAAGTCTTCAGTAAGCAGCCTGGAGCTCTGAGCGAGTTGTCGGGAAGTGGGACTATTTCGATACTCCGAGACTGAAAACCAATGAGCAAAGTGAGGCAGCATGCTTAAAGCCGTCAAGTTCATCTCAGTTGTCCGACTTGAGCTTACTTATGAGGGAAACACCTTGTCATCAGCAAGAAACTGCTCAACACGCCTCTTCCGCCCTTGAGCCCCAACTTCACTCAACTTAACCTCTTTAGCATCGCCATTAGAAGCTTCATCAGGCAAAGCATGAACACGCCCACCAACCCTAGCCAGCAAGAAGCGCATCCTCTCAAGCTCCTTCTCGACGGGGCCGTTCCGCGTGAGCAGGTTCTGCTGGATACCGGCTCCGTTGTCGCTCGTCTGCAGGGGCTCAACGACGGACTTGAGGCGGTTGAGGCGTGCTACTTGCTCTTTTAGTTGCTTGCGCTGCGAATTGAGCTCTGATAGCCGGGTTACGGCATCGGTGTAGCGCTTGGCTTCTGTTGGGTAGTCGTTGATATCCTTTCCTGAGGGCCAGGTTGGTGGGAGAGACTCAATAGCTTTATCGCCAGCTTCACGAATGTCAGTGCCTAAACAATACAATAGATACAATGAAACTCACTTAGATCAAGTTCCCTGCCAATGCCGCCCTCGACATCAGCCACTCCTCCCATCTTACGCGCAGCATCTTTGGTGTAGATATCATCAATCTGCTCAGCAATATTCCGAGTAGCCTGAGGAGTATAGACTCGACGACAATGCTGCTGAATAGTGTGGTTGAGATTAAGCAACGCTTCTTGAAGGACGCGCTCAGGTATAGCTTCACTCGACGCGTCGTTGGCAGCCTGCCACGTGCGGGACGGGGCCAGAGGCTGTGCGAGGAGGGTTGTCTGGTTGACGAGGAAGGATTGCTTCAGCGACGGAATCGTCGGGGCAGATGTACGACTAGACATGATTGGTTTTTATCAAGACGTGTACGTTCCTTTGGTGTGAGGATATCTCGTTCTTGATGCTTGGTGTTGTGGTGATGTTGTTTGCGGATGTCACATGACCGCACTGAGCAGCATTCTTTCAGGCCTATGCCCCTGTAAAGATCGCTACAGCGCTCCACCATAGGTACAAGGATCCATCTTCCATCATACGAATCTCAATGTCAACGATATGTCAATTGCCTCTCCAACGTCAATTTGACTTTGCTATCATCATGTCTAGCTCGAGCTCAGCATCTCTTACTTGTCTCTGACAAAAGACCAGTCTGCATCGCCAAGAAACTCCTCCTGCAGAGGATGCAGTAGCGGCATCAGAGCAAACACCATGGACAGCCAGCATACCTCCCCGGGCTTGGCCCTGGGGTTGAATTCCGCGATTGCCAACCCGCGGTCTGCAAGTGGTCAGCACGGATCGAGCTTCAGACTTCTTCGAATAGCCGAATCCTCATGGCCAATGTCTTATTGATTGGCTATAGATCTGGCACGCGTTAGCGAGACATTCACGAGACCATTGAGATCTGTCCAACAATGCCCGACTCCGGAGAATATTGACACTGGCTTGATAGCCTATGCCTGCCAAGTCGCACAATGGCGGAACACGAACACCTCGAGGTCATCTCCAAGTAACACATTCCGATTGTCTCGAGCGAAGGGGCCTCAATGCCGTGCGACAAGGTCCCTTTCCGTAGCCTTGTGGAGTTCCTCATGGTTCACTGACCAGGAGGGGGGTTTCGTTCAAACTCCCGTGTGTGCAACAAACCTGGCGCCTTTTCAGCCGTTGCCAACTAGTGCACTTCAACCTTGCAAAGAGAGGATATCTAGTGGATTCATCAAGCGAGGACCATCGGAAATTGCATGGTTGTTTCTGTCACCTATCGACTGTGATAGGTTGACAGTGTGCGACGAGAAGCGAACTGGGCGGAATATCACCGCGTCTGCCCTTCGAAGGCGTTCGCCTACCTACCTACTTTGAAAGAAACATGGAGGGAATAGTGCAAGTGCTATGCGAGTGCGAAGCGAAGTTGCATCTTGGCTGAGCCTGTCACCACCATCAAGAAGAGCGGAAAGGGTGTGGTGGGGCAATTTATTCCTCAATCAACACACCCCAAGGTTCTTGTTTCCAAGGGCTTGCTTTCTTGGCTTGAAAGGGGGAGCTTTTTTTCCTATTGGGTTCCTGCATCAATGAATCCATTATGCCAATCGAGTCTTTTTTCCTTTGTGCAATTTTCGCGGATGCGAATGCGAAATTAGGAGTCGTCATTAACTCTTGACTTTTACTTATACAATTTGAACTCCCCTTCAACACCGGGAATACCAGCAAAAGGATTCGTTGACTGCGACCCTGACATGCATCACATACAAATTGGGAAGTTGATTCGAAGCTTTCAGTGAAACGGTACCATTTCTTCTTACACGGGAAAAACATTCGAGTTAAGTAAGATCAAGGATTCATTCTCTTTTTTCGCAGTGGTTGTCAGTTGCAGCCACTTCTCAACACTGCAGCAGACAACCATCCCGTGGACGAGAGAAACCCGGGAGAAGCAACTTCCGGCATGGTATAAAGCCATCGCCTTTGTCCTCTGTCGTGAATCAGGGTCTTGTTGTGGTATCCTCAAGAGGCGCGCCTTGGTTTCTCTGTTCTTTGATATCTTTGCTACACAGCATCTTCTCTTTCAACCCGGACACAAACTTCCCTTGTGTTGCCTGTTACCGCATATCAAGAAACCTTGATACCTGTCATGGCTCTCAACGGGCCTGGTACCTTTCATCGCACTCGCGAGCACGAGGGAGAAGATCGTTCCCAGATCACCCAAAACATCTTGGACGAGTCGTGGAAGAAATGGCCCAACGAAGCGGCTGTAAGTGTCTCCCCTAATCCTCATTGCATATTCATATGTACTGATGTTTCTAGTTTGATCACCTTGAAGAACATCGGGGTCCTCTCCGCCTCAACCTCAAGGGATCCATCCCCTCATGGGCCGCTGGCGCTCTCTTCCGCACTGGCCCAGGTCAAAGCCGCGTCGAGGACACAGTCCGCGGTACACACTTCACCACGCACTGGTTCGACGGCTTTGCCCAAACGCACCGCTTCGACATCATTGTCCCCGACGATGGCGAGGTTCAAGTGTGGTACTCATCGAGACGCCAGGCCGAGTCTTGGGTCGAGAGCGTCAAGAAGAAGGGATGGCGAGCTGGCATAACATTTGGACAAAAGGCAGATCCCTGTGTGGGCATCTTTGCAAAGTTCATGAGCCACTTTGAGCCCAAATATGGAAACAACAATGTCACCGTCCTGCCCAATGTCCCAGGCCTATCCAACGCCGCCAAGTCCAAGGCTCAGGAGAACTGGCACATCACCGGGCAAAGCAAGCACAAGGTCGATGGGGACCAAAAGAATGGCCACACAAACGGCAACGGGACCACAGCTTCTGCAATCCCTCTCGGACATCGTGCGAACCTAGCCAACGTCTTCACCGCGACTGACTTTGCTGGCATCCGTCGCATCGATCCCACCACCCTAGAACCCCTCGGCCTCGCCATGCAGAGCGCCCTCGACCCTCTCCTCAGCGGTCCCTGCTCATGCGCACACGCCCAGCGTGATCCAATAACTGGAGACTTGTTCAATTACAACCTCGACTTTGGTAGATACGCAACCTACCGTGTCTTCCGGGTCGATGCAGCCTCGGGTAAGACGGAAATCCTCGCCACGGTGACGGACCCGAACGTTCCGCCTGCGTACCTACACAGCTTCTTCCTCACGGAGAACTATGTCGTCATTTGTATCCCGTCGTCGCATTATGCGTGGAGCGGGCTGAAGATGTTGTGGAAGAGCAATATCCTCGAGTCTATTCTGCCATTTGACGAGAGCAAAAGGTGCAAGTGGCTCGTCGTCGATCGGCGGCACGGAAAGGGACTTGTGGCTACCTTTTCGACGCCTGCTGCCTTCTTCTTCCACTCAGTCAACGCTTTCGAGGAGAGTGTCAAAGACGAGAATGGCAAAGAACACACTGAGCTCTGCTTTGATATGTCCAAGTACCAGAACATGGACATCATCAAGGGGTTCTACTACGATGTAATCCTCGACCGCAACGACGCCACAAAGAAGTACTGGTTCGAAGGCAAGCGATACGAGAATTCGTTTCCCATTTTTACCAGGTATCGCTTCAGAATGCCCACAGGGGCACCAGACATGACATTTTCAGCCACGGCAACGGAAGACCTCTGCATCCCAACTCCCCACGCTGGCGAACTCTCAACCATCCATCCTCTCCGCATAGGCAAGCCTTATCGATTTGTCTACGGTGCGACTCTACGTGGTCTCGGCACTATTGTCGATGCGCTGGTCAAGACGGATGTGGTAACCAGGGAGGCGCTGATCTGGAGTGGATCAGAGGGGCATACACCAGGGGAGCCTGTGTTTGTTCCGCGGCCTGGGGCGGAGGATGAGGATGATGGTGTGGTATTGAGTGTCGTTGTTGATGGTGTCACAGAGACGACGTATCTCTTGTGCTTGGATGGTAAGACGATGGAGGAGTTGGGGAGAGCCGAGGCAGACTTTGCCATTGGGATGGGATTTCATGGAGTTCATGTGCCAGTTGCACAGTGAAAGGATCATCGTTTGAATGATTTTCCTGGTGAAAGCAAGCATGTATACTGTCAGCCCTGAACTGGGGACATGGGGATTATCTAGCATGGAGGAAGTTTCAGGCGTGGGGGAGTGTATATCTACAGACCACCGTATCTTGTGAAAGCGTGTCAAAGGAGGGTCTATCTAATCAAAGGCAAGCACACAATGCTTGAGAGCGGTTAAGCAGCTGGTATTATCCAGAATATAGGAAGTAATGAAATATAACGGCTGCACATGTCTAAACCTACCTCCACAGTTCATCAAAACACCACGAGGATAATATCAAGATCCCCCATCAAATTCTTTCGTACGAGATACGAAAAACCCCACAAACCCTCATCTCATCCTCCCAAACAACCGGAAAACATTCCCTTTCACATTTTCCAAGCCCTACCCCGCGAAATGCAACGTGGTGGCTTTTTTCCAAATGTGTGGATTATGGCCTGATGTTTTGACGCCAGTACACTTCCATCATCAACCCCCCCTGTTGCCCGGATATAATCTTTTCCTCATGAATTTTATTCCCCCCTCTCCAATAGATAGATAAGATCTCATGACGCCAGAGAGTTGCATCACAGACTTGTACCTCCTTTTTTCTGCCTGTTGCAGAGATCAATGCACGACACGCATGGTCAGCACATGGCTTCTCCAGGTGGGGTGATTGATAAGGCGCCGCGACTTTGGAATCGCGAGATGCCGACCGGGGGAAGGGCGTCTAGCCTTGCCGATTGGAAAGGATGTTTTGATCAGGGGGGAATGTGACTTCATTAAAGGTTTAAGATGATGACGGTCCTTGGTTAAAGGGAGGATGAGCGGTGACGGGGATTATTCTGTCATGATGAAAGAGTCAAAACTCGTGATGTTGGGTCGAGACACGAGATCTGTGGGCTATTCACGGTGAGCACGTCAGGCGTCGGTGACTGGAGAACCAGGGATTATTCGGCACAGTCAAGGACTCCGCGGACATGAGCATGAGGCTGAATGTGAGCCATCGTCTCGGTGCTCGGACATGACAAACCTTCCCCGAACCCGGAGGCAAGCTCATCTGATAACCAGCTTATCAATCAGCAAACATATCACATGTATCACATGTTGTGGAGACATGCTCTTGCGTTGTTGAAACATTTGACATTTCATGATCTCCGTGGCTAATAGTTACAGTTGGTTCACAACAACTTTCTCTCATCTCCCCCGCTCAACTGCACGCTGTCCCCGTAAAATGCATTCGTCTCAACCGCCCCCCCGGTTCCCCTGTAGAGCCGATCACTCCTTGTGTGATTCAAGCAAAAGTAAACATTTGAAACCCCTGACTCCCAAAGTAAAAAAGTTCCCAAGTGTGCGCGAGAAAAGAAGGAGAGATGAGATGGGGGCCTCCATCTGGTGCAGCCGATGTGCACTGTTCGCCTGGCCGGCGAGTTCCCTCTCCTATGTGTAGTCTCATGCTACTTTTTTTTTTCATCCAGCCTCAGTGAGGGTATCATTCCAATAGTTCCCAATCGTAGCGATATGGCGACGATGGCGACATGTGATATATGTTGGGTCGTATGTGCGCGCATGTACGCTTAGGCGGTGGCGGCGGCAGGCTCTGCAGTGGGCATCTTCATGCCGGTGCCGCTGAGGTTGCTGATCTTGGCGTTGGGGTTCTTGGTGTAGTAGTCCGAGATGGCAGACTTGATGGCATCCTCAGCCAGCATGGAGCAGTGGACTATATATAAGAGTCAGTGAGCTGTGAGTGAGATATGCCGCAATTGAGCGGCGACGTGAGTGATATGAGGATATACATACGCTTGACGGGGGGTAAGCAGAGCTCCTTGGCAATCTCAGTGTTCTTGACCTTGCCAGCCTCATCCAGGCTCATGCCTCGGACGAGCTCAGTGAGGTAGCTGCTGGAAGCGATAGCCGAACCGCAGCCGAAGGTCTTGAACTTGACGTCCGAGATCTTCTGAGTCTCGGGGTCGACACGGATCTGAAGCTTCATGACATCGCCGCAGGCGGGGGCGCCGACGAGGCCAGTGCCGACATCGAGGTCCTTCTTGTTCATGGACCCGACATTTCGGGGCCGCGAGTAGTGGTCGAGCACCTTCTCATGGTAGGAGCGAGAAGCGTTGACGGCGACGGCGGGAGCGAGCTGTCGCGCAGGAAGGGCAGGGCGGATGAGGGGAGCAGCGAGAGCAGCCCGCCGCGAGACAGCGCGAAGTCCTCGAGAGAACATTGTGAATATATAAAGTTGTGTGGGTGAGTGTGTGTGGACGGGATATGTGCCGAAATTGAGGAGGAGAGCTGCACTTGAGCCGACGGAAAGGAGTCGAGGAAGCAGCTGCAGTAGTAGTGTAGTCTGTGATCAGGATCGGAGTGAATTCGACGATTGTCGTTGATGTAGTCGGTGCAAAGTTGGTGATGCAGGATCCAAGTTTGTCGGGAGGCGAAAGGGCAAAAAGGCGATGACGGAGGGAGGAATTTCAGCTCCTCAGAAGGCGTTCGGCTTTGCTCAAAAAAAGAATGCGGGACTTGCACAGGATGGCGATTTCGGCCAATGCATCGCGGTGGTGTGGGCCTTCACTCAGCCAATCACCAAGCTTCGATTGCTCGGCCATTACGTCTTTGCTGGCTCGGTCCTCCTCGGAGAAGAGAGCCAGAGGAAAGGTAACGACCCACATCGCGCTTCCCCTCTCTTCTCTTTCCTCTCCCAGTTGTTTTACTCAAAGAGGAATGGTTTTGCGGCATTGTCAGTCTTTTCTCCATTTAGTTAGACATCTTGGATCTTATTGGAGGGGAAGGGTCAAGCGTGGCCGGGGACCCGGACCCAGCATGCATCTGATAAGGATAAGATGGCCTGTGGGAATATTGTGGATGCAAACATTTGTCATGACTTGTTAGACGAATCACTGCCCGTCGCAGCTTCGGAGCACCGCATCGTTGGCCGTACTCTGGACGAGAGGGCGCGGATAGGTACATACTGCACAGTAGCTCCGCACCGCAGAAACCCGCTATTCACCGGTATCTTGCACCGTGGTCCCTCCAACCCTAACGCTGATGATCGGTCGCGGATCTGGCCAAATGGAAGTCGGCGATAGTTAATAGAGACGGTCACGTTCAATGCGCATTGGTCTGAAGTATCTCACCAGCAAGCGACCTCGGTACTCGTTCTCCGAGGAGTTGTGCTCTTCAATAACGGTTACACACCTTTATCAGATAGATAAGCCCTACCTCTACAGATTGATAAGTCGGCATCGATCCCGTCCTCCGTCCGCGGGGGAATGATCATGTATGTCCGCAGGGGACGGAGACACACGGCATTGCTCCGTGGGCAGGGGAGATGCAGACGGACACAAAACCAGGATTTAATGATTCTATTCAGAGACAAGGCTCGATTTTTTTTCGTCCCTTACTCTCTGCCCTGTCCCGAGGTTCAACAACGGACAGGCATCGTCGGTGGATCTCGGCCGTTCGGCGCAGCGAAATCGCCGGTCGCCCAATTCACGGAGTCGGTGATACCGCGCCGGACATATCCACGGAAGCCACGGGATGACAAGTCAATAGCGATACAACAATTACGTTGCGTGGCCAATGCTCGAATTTACCGAAGGATGACATCCTTTTCACATGAACAAAAAAGAAAATGCCGTCACAAACCTCGAACTTTTTCCCATCAAAAGGTCGGTAAATGCTAGCGTTCGGTCTTGGCTCGCCGGACCCTCGGGGATACCCCCAGACGATGGAATTCGGGGCTATCCTCCGGCCAGCCGGCATTTGTCCTCGAGACAAGCCTTTCCCTGTCCGGCATCCATGCAAACACAGACGGGGGCATCATGCAGTTTATCCCTGGGGCTCCTTGTCTGACAGGCAAAGATTTGAAATACCTAGTCTGCAGGTTTGTTTCGCTTGACTATTTTCCTTGAACGGACTATTATCAAATTGTTGGGCCGAATCCGTGCCTTGGCTAAAACATATCGTTCTTCTCCGCTTGGCGCATCTCAACCCGAACCTTAAAGTCCAGCGGCTTCACGAACCAGTAGTTTTGCGTGTGCCACTCCTCCCGCTGTAGTGATGGATCAAGCCCAAAGTCAAAGTCTCGAACAATTCGGGGGATGAGCTTGGACATTTCGAGCATCGAAACATGGCGGCCGATACATGTTCGAGAGCCCAGTCCGAACTATGCTTAATGTCAGAAGGATCACTGATGGGTATAGTTGGGACTCACAGGCATGTAGTAACGGTTCATCATTGAGAGCCTCGCTGCATCGTCCACTAACCATCGATCGGGGTTGAATGTCTCGGCATCATCACCAAATACTCGATGATCGCGGTGTGCTACCCAAGTGTTGATGCCAACCGTCGTCTGTATCATGATTGACTCATTAGTCTCTTCTCATACAGTACCAGATCGTCGCGTTGACTCACGCCTTCCGGGAAGAATCGTCCGGAGATTGTTGCTCCCCCTTCAGGAACCACGCGCTCAAGCGGGAGCCCGGTAGCGGGATGCATTCGCAGCGCCTCTTTAATGACGGCTTGAAGATATGGCAGCTGCTGACTTTCCTTGAATGTTGGCGATTTTGACAAGCCTCCCTTGGAAGTTAGGTCATCAATCTCATCTCTCAGCTTTTGCAGACAGGCAGGGTGCTTGAGCAGGTAGTAGAGGACCGCGGAGAGGCTGATTGCTGTAGTATCAGACCCTGCTACCATGTTTGATGTGCACCCAGCCAGGACATGAAAAGATGTAAAGACTTCTGGGTCAGCTGCATGTTTTGCCAGAAACTTGGTGAGAAAGTCTTCCATGGCGACCGCACTCTCTTCAGCCACAGGCTTCGGAGTGACCTGCGCTTCACGGATTCTCTCGTTAGTGAAGCTCAGAACGTAAGCTCTCCCTGCTCCCTTCGCACCGGCAAGATAATTCTTGAGAGGAAATAGATATCGGTGCAGGCTTGGGAAGATGCCAACGAGTGTAGCGTAGCCCAGGTGCTCTTCCAATGCGCTGATGACACCTCGAATATCGTCGCCACGATCTAGAAAGCCGAGTCGTTTGGCATAAGTGATCAGGCCGATGACATCAAATGCATAGCACTGAAACCAATGCCTCATGTCCACAAGCATGTTGGACCTCGACATCTCAGCGAGTCGCTGTGTGAAGAGGTCGGAGCACTCGTCTACAAAGGGCTCGTAGTGAACCAAAGACGACATTGCATAGGTCGCTTGATACAGTCTTCGATTCTGGGCGTGGCGCTTGATTGACTGATCACTGAAGATGGCCCATTGCCCAGGACTTGCCCATGATGAATACCATGACGACTTGGGAAAGTGGTTACCGAGGCCGTATATGATCTTGGCGGCTTCTGGGTCGTTGAAGCTATAGCGGTTTGGGCCATAGCGGACAATCGTTCCTATATCGAGCACTCAGCGCCTAAGGCTGAGATGAGAAGGTAAGTGAGTCTACCGTATTTCTTGTGTAATTCCACATTCACGTCCTGGAAAGACCCTTTCCGGACGTTCCAGAAATACCAGCCATCCGTGAATCGTGCCAGAAATGGACCTGGTACAGTCCGAAGCGGGGATCGAAATAATTGAACAAGAAAGCGGATGAGAAACGCGATAAAAAGGACGGGAAGGACATATATCGAGATTGAGGACTCCATAGTCGCAGTCGAGTTGAAGAGCCAAGACCAAATAACCCAGAGATGAGTCCCAGTTCGTTATCCAAGATACGATGACGTCCGCAACTTGTATCAAGGCATTCGGTTCGCTTTGCCAATCACGGCCTTGCCGATCTCCTCTGCCGAATACTTTGGAGGTGTTGATCCGCCGAGTGTTCCCTCGAGTTTATGCGGGGTTGGCTGCAACTTCAGTGAGAGACGCGGGGTGTTGCTCAGCATCTGACCAACAGGAACAAAATGATATGAAATGAAAAGAGATTGCTCAGTTCTTGGGCTTGTTTCCTTGCTGCGTAATGCTTGCTTGACCCCGCAAAGTAGTGGCGTTTAGTTTATCCTACGATGGGCTGGGGAAGTGGGTGAGAATCTGGGGTATTGGGGCATTTACGTATACAGACCCGAGTTCGAGTTCACGAGTGTCAGTACTTCATGTTAGCTCATTCAATGAAGCATTAGATTTCAATAATGTTCTTTGAATAGTATACCTCGATATATATTTCTGTGGTTTGTTAAGATTCTCCTTACCTCGTTTCTTTCCCAACTTTGACAGCAGAATGAGACTCTGCCTTACCATCCCCAGGCTTCTCATACCTCTTACAAACTCCTTAGTTATCCTGTCACCTTCTAGTAGAAGTATCAAACCTTTGTTTGGTTCTTGGTAAACTGGTTCGCTAGGTAAGTCATCTATCATACCAAAGACTTGACTGAGGTGAAGACTCGGCGCTGCCTCCAATAGAACAGCCTACAACCATCTCTGAGACATGTTACCCTGGGTATGATACCACCTTCTTAAATCTAGAGATAAAATAGGTAGGCTATTTTCCTAGGGAATCTCACGATTTTCTCCAAGTGTAATTTTGGAGCAACTAAAGACCCTGGTGGTTACATGATGGATAACTAACGAACTTGATGACCCTCTGTACCCTAGGGGGCTCATGACAGCGGCTTGCAGAGAGCCCAGTCACTTCTTCTACGCACACCCGCTTGGTTTATGCATTAATAATATGGTGCTGGTCTAGAACTCTAGAGGAAAGCGTTTGCGTTGAAGAACGCGAAAAAACTGTGTTCAAATTGATCATGGTATTCTCTTGGGTTTTAATGTAGGTAGGTAGAGTTGCGTGCTGTTGGTGGGGCGTTTCTGAGCTACCTAGTAGGCGAATCTCCATGAAATACAATGTCGACACTTCATCTCGTGTTATTGCTTGAAACAAAATAGAGACTGTTGATGAGTACCGTTTGTTTACTTTCGCCACTTAGAGCTATAAATACCTAGATTATGTCCTTAAAATGCATTTGGAATCAATCCCATGAGCCTCGAAGAGTTGGATAGCCTACCCCAGACCAGTCAGAATCAAGCTCCCGCGCCATGCGTGAGCCGTCCAACTGCAGCGAGGAAAAACACATGCTTTCAGTTGGAAGCGGCCTCTCATTCAATCTGACGTATGACACAAAAAATGCAACCCTTCTAGAGAACAGGACCTGTCATGAGCGAATGTTCCAGCATCGTCGTGCATGAGAAATCTAATGCGCCACACCTGTGCCACAGGCCGATGTAGGATCGTGGCTAAAATGCCCCGCCTTTACTAACACTTCCCCAGGCAGGAACCGAGCTCCAGTGACGTGTGCTACCGCCCGTCGCTGAGCTTCCCTCGTGGCTGAGGATTGATTCCATTCAACATCGCCCGCTTTACAAAGGACAACTGAAAATTTTCTTCTTTTATCTGGTCGCCCTACCGTATCAAGCTGCAGAGAGAAGAATTAGAGAACCCTGCCTATCATGGCTTGTCCCCATCTTGAGTCGATCGGTATGTGAGCTCTTGAAAATGACCCCGCCATTTGATCTGCCGTTGATCAAGGCAGCTCTTTAACGAGCTTCACGATCAATCTAGAGTTGGGATGAAGGCAACTAACATTACTTCTAGGGCTCAACCCCCCTACTCCAGCTCAGTCCGTGTATCGCGAAGACTGTACCCAGTGTTTTGACTCGATTGTAAGACCTCCTACGGACCAGCTTCACGTCGAACTTTGCTTCGGTTCCCATTTTGTCCAGCGCTTGCTCACCTCAGACTCTTGGATAGGATGACCCCGCCGGCCTCGATGTCTGCCTCCAGTGCTTCAACGGCGGCTGCGCTGGTGACCGTATGCACAACAGGCTTCATGCTGCCTTGAAAAGCCACCCTCTCGCCCTCAACATCCGCCGAACTCGAAAAGTTGTCGAACGAGATGAGCCACCTGCCAAAATGTCCAAGCTGGCCATCGCTGCCGAGACCGAGGAGGATCGATATGACACTGCCTTGTCCGTCAAGTGTCTCGAATGCAATACCGAGCTTGACCGAACAAGCCCGAAGCTCGCCCCCATGGTTGACAGCATTCTCAAGGCCAACACCTTTTCCCGAAAGGAGGAGGTCAAGGCTTGGGAACAAGAGTTAACCAGTTGCGAGCACATCCTGATGCTTCAGCAGCATCCTTCGAGAAAGATTGAGCAAGGCGTCTTGGGCCACTGCTATGCATGCGACTTGAAGGAGAACCTCTGGCTGTGCTTGGAGTGTGGCAACCTGGGGTGTGGTCGCAAGCAGATGGGTGGTGTTGATGGAAACTCGCATGCCTTGGCTCACTCGAACGAATCTGGTCACGGAGTTGCTGTCAAGCTCGGATCCATCACCCCAGAGGGTACAGCGGACATCTACTGCTACAAGTGCGACGACGAGCGAGTCGATGACAACCTGGGCCAACATTTAGCCCACTGGGGCATTGTGCTAGCGGAGCGCCAAAAGACTGAGAAGAGTTTGACGGAGATGCAAATCGAACAAAACCTCAAGTGGGACTTTAGCATGACGACTGAGGACGGCAAAGAGCTTGTCCCCCTTTTCGGTCCTAGCCTGACTGGCTTGAAGAACCTGGGAAACAGTTGTTATCTTGCCAGTATCACCCAGTGCCTTTTCGACATGCCCTCGTTCCAGGAGAGATATTTCCGACCAAACGATGATCTTCCCATCGTCCAGGATCCCGCGGAGGACTTGGAGACTCAGCTACGAAAGTTAGCTGATGGCCTGTTGTCTGGTAGATACTCTAAGCCTGATGCCGACATTGGTGGAGATGGTATCACTCATCAGAAGGGATTGGCGCCGGCCATGTTCAAGCACCTCATCGGTCGAGGACACGAGGAATTTTCCACCATGCGGCAACAGGATGCATTTGAGTTGCTACAGCATCTCTTCAAGCTCATTACCCGATCTCAACACCAAGGTGGTCTCAAGGACCCTACAGAACCATTCCGTTTTGCCCTTGAGCAGCGTCTCCAGTGTTTGGGCTGCAAAAAGGTCAGGTATAGCAGCACGGAGCAAGACAACATCTTCATTGATGTTCCCCTGGAAAAGCTCCCCGCCGAGGAGGGCTCAGATGGCCCAGCAGCTTATAAGCCCGTGACCCTGAAGGAGTGTTTGGACAACTTCACGGCCACTGAGAAGGTCGAGTTGACTTGTTCGGCTTGTGGAAGCAAGGATGGTTTTGTTAAACGATCCCTTTTCAAGACTTTCCCTGATACCCTGGTCGTCAACGCTCGAAAGATGACAGTGGTCAACTGGGTTCCGATCAAGGTGGATGTGCCAGTCATCGTGCCCGATGAGCCTTTCCCCCTGGATAGCTATCTATCGCAGGGACTCCAGCCCGGAGAAGAGCAGCTGCCTGATGAGCCAGAGGCTAAAGCACCAGCCTTTGAACCCGATGCGACAGCGTTGGCACAGTTGGAGGCCATGGGCTTCCCCCGTAACCGATGTGAGCGTGCCCTGCATGCTACCGGAAACTCGGATGCCAACGCCGCCATGGAGTGGCTCTTTGGACATATGGAGGACCCCGATATTGACGCTCCTCTCGATCTTGGTGGACAATCTGCTGGAGGTGATACAGCCGACCCTGAGAAGATTGAGATGCTCGGAGCCATGGGCTTCGGTGCTCCTCAGGCTAAGAAGGCACTGAAGGAGACAGGCGGCGATGTCGAGCGCGCCGTTGAGTGGCTCTTCAGTCACCCAGATGATCAGGGAACATTTGACGATGAAGCACCTGCTGAAGGGGCCGCATCGGCATCAAAGGAGCCTGCTGGAAGTGCAACACTGCCAGCGACTTTCCAGCTTCGGTCGATTGTGTGCCACAAGGGCACGAGTATCCATGCTGGGTGAGTAACGACTTCTGCATACCCTTGATGAATACTAGCTAACTGTATCTAGACACTATGTTGCCTTTATCCGCAAGGCGCTGGGTGACGCCAACACTCCAACCTGGGTACTATTCAACGACGAGAAGGTGGTGGAAGCGCATGATGTTGAGGAGATGCGCAAGTTTGCCTATGTGTACTTTTTCAAGCGGGTCTAGTCGAGACATAGGATCATGAGAACTGGGTGATGATTGTGACGAGGCGTAGACGGTTTTGCTGATAGGCTGGACGATTGCATCGAGACGGTGAATGGCGTGTTGGTGATGTGGGTAACAGAGTCAGGATGAGGTTCATGGCATCAAAACTTGAGATGACCATATTTAGACAGACTTGTAGAAGCAAGAAAGACAATTCGCGAGGATAGTTGATATTCGCTGTGGACTAGACGGCAGAACATCCTTATTATCTCATCGTACATCTGTCGCCGCTGTTGAATATTTATACACAAGCCATGATGTTCCTTGCGCCCTGTAACGCCATCCAGGCCATTCCCTGGAGTATACCAAAATTTCTTAAGCCAATTGTATTCCCCTCTTGACCCGGGAGAATCCTCCTCATTACTTGGATACATCGTATCTCGCCCCTCATTCCGTAAAGCGATAGCTGACCAACGTATCAACGCGATGGTTGGCAGTGCTGAATCCTCTCAGCTGCACCTTCTCGCCGTTCTCAATCTCCTTGGCGTCCGAGTCACCCCACTCGACGGGCACCTCGCTGTCGGCGTCGGCGTAAACGAGCACGTTGAAGGTGCAGTCACCGTTGAGCTGGGGGAGGAAGGTGACGGAAGCGGTGATCTGGCGGAAGATGGCGGCGATCTCGGACTGGATCTCGGCCTCGGTCTTTTCGGCGGCGAGGGGGGTACCGGCAGCTGAGGCTGCGTTTTCTTGATCGGTCGAGGAGGACTTGGACTTGGACTTGGACTTTGTAGGCTTGAAGATTTGGACCTGGGAGATTGGTTAGATGTGTTGGGGATAGGGGGTATGGGGTGTCATACGTCGAATTGCCAGCGCTCAACGTGCTCGCCTGTGTCTTTGTCTGTGATGACGATGACGAGCTTGGAGATCTTGCCGCCGACCATCCACTTGTCGAGCTGGGACATGATCTTCTTGATGTAGGCCTTTACTTGGTCATCGGCCGATACTTGTTTCGGGTCAGTTGGAACGGGAGGTCGAATGGGGGATATTGCTTCCGGAAGCTGTACCTAGCATGTTGAGGCCATATTTCTTGACACTGGGAAAGAGTTCAGTCGGAGTAAAGAACAAGGGGAAGAGGAGAACGCACGCCGTAAAGTCTTCAGCTGGGTAGACACCTCGCTGGAAGCTGCAAGCTGATTAACAAAAGAAACGGTTACCGTTGGAAGTTTATGCGCATACAGGATGGTATGAATTGAATATTGAAACTATTACCAAGCCCCAAAAGTTAGCGATGCATATTACTGAATGTGACCCATCATGCAGACGTACGAATTCGGCAACCAGTCGGGCGCTGCCCTTGAGGGAGAGCTTGTGGACCTTGGACTTGTCCTTGTCCTTGCTCTTTGATGCTTCCTTTGACGACATTTTCCTTTCTTTTTTGCCCGTGTTATAGAGGGGAAGTGTTGGTATCGACGGTGCTGAGCTGGGTGATTTCTGGCTGATGCCAACGGGTTGAAGTTTGGAGATGGTCGGTTTTGTTTACTTGCGGTTGCGGGGTGGAAAAGGGACCAGGTGGTCTGTGCGGCGGGGTTCACCGAGCTCACCGAGTTTCACCTTGAGAGAGCAAGAGACGAATATGAACTTGAATCATTACAAATGCAGTATTAAATCGTCCTAGCGGTGTAGTATACATTAGGGGGCCATTGAGGCGTCTGCGGCCAGTTGTAATCCCAATAGCCATATTCACCATAATTCTGCCGGTCATAGTAATCCCTCGGGTCAATGGTCGTTGCGACAGACGTCGACCAAGAATCATCCCAGTCCTGCTCTTGAGGCCTTTCGCGGATGATCCACAAGGCCCAAGACCTGAAAAATAGTCCGATACTAAGAAAGAAGGGGATCAATTGCGCCAGAGTCTCGAATTCAGTGACATTGTCGATGTGATTCCAGTATATGGGGAGTTCGATGGCGAGAACCAAGAGGGTGAAGACAACAAAGCCCGATACTATGCGGAGGATTCGAAGCCGTTTGATATGCTTTCTTCTACAGACAGTCAGTAGGGCGAGTCTTCAAGTATGAATGCTCTCACTTTATTCTCCGTAGAGTTGTGCTTGAAGTGTCCGGAGTATCGCAGCATGAGCCGAGAAAGATGAACCCAGCAAGCATGGCAAGAATGCCAATGTAAAAGACGGCGCTTGCAATTATATAGCCCCTATTCTCCAAGTCCACCTTCCCTAGTACAAAGACGGCTTCCCAACACTCACGATCCAACCGCGGTAGAAATGTCGTATAATACCATGCCCCCATGGCCGTGTTGCCCGCCAGGATAGTCACTGTCATCAAGTTATAAAACAACCCATGGTTTTCCCTTGATATAAAGAATGGGTCTAGATGAGGCTGACACCGTATGAGCAACTGCCAGGTTCGCAAGGGTACCTGGAATAGGAAGAAGCCCATGGCAAATAGAAGAAGAAAGTAGACGTCGAGAGGATAAAGTTTGCCTTGGGCCGCACCGATTATGAGGGCTGTAAGTGCCGCAGCGGAAGAGCATACGCTGACGAAGCGCATGTCCGTGAGGTAGTCTTCCGTGATAAACTCGATCATGAGGGAGCCGAGCCATTGGATATAGAATGCAGTACGGATGCCAACGCCATATAGCTCTGGCCGGCCTGGAAGCAAGCAAAGATTTGAACTGTTCTCATCCATCAGATATATAGAGTAGATGCATTAATTTGAGACAAATGAACCCGGGCCAGGGTGTTGGCTGGGGTCTGGTATACACTTGTATGCCATCGTCGATATTAGCGGCACATCACCAACTCTCATACGCGTTGCTATCCTGCACAGCGCAAGATAGACATGCGCATGGCAGCTTCCACGACTGACGGGCCGATGCGATTCAGAGGCGGTCCAACAATAAATGCCAATAGAGCACTTGCTCGCGAGAGGGGTACATGAACAACTGCAGCGCTATCCCTCTGTGGGTCCAGATTCTCTAGAACCGAGTTCCTTGGTCGAAACGAATGGAGGCCTAGAACATTGAGCCTTTCATACTAACAGTCCCCTTAACAAAGCGGGCGAAGGTCTGCCGTCCCCAGTCTCGAAAGGTCCCAACGGCAAGTTGCATTGACGGAGAGCCCTTGTGACAGCCTCATAGGTATGACACCATGCCACTCTCGGGTGCCGACTGAAGTGACAGATACGTACGGGGGCATTGTTACGCATTCGAGAGCCCCAGAGTTGCGGATTCCTCTTCTTTGGAGTTGTAGGTTCCTAGGCTCAAGACACAACAGGGCACACGTGTCGCGGAGTGCGTGAACTGTGAACCCAAGCCGGTCGCGTCTTGGGGTTCGGTGAGAGGAGAGTAAGGTAACCAGGATGGCATCAATGAGGACAGGCAGGTCCTTGCTTGGGTTAGTCAATGATGCCTGGCTCTTCTTAGCAACATGTTGTTCTGGGACTCCGGTAGAAGACGACGGCATGGACGGACACGGAGGTACGTACCACTCCGATCGACGGTGGAAAGTGGGGCCTAGATAACGGCTCGCTTATCGATAAGAAACATTTTTTCTGCCGTTCCAAGAACAATCCCACGCAGTTTTTCGCGGCGCATCCTTCTCTGCGACAACTCGACCGCCTTTCAATAGATTCCTCCTCCACCCAAGGAATCCCCTTTTCCGCCTCTAACAATGGCTGCAACAAAGCATCTCCTCGCCGAGAGCGAGGAAAACGGCGTCGACCGTCCCTCCAAGAAGACCAAGATCGCCGACGCCGACGAGAAGGCCCGCTTGAAGAAGGAGAAGAAGGAGCGCAAGGAGAAGAAGAGGGAGAAGAAGCGCAAGGCCGAGGAGGCTGCTGAGGCTAGCGCTGAGAAGGTTGACGACTCTGAGGCTGAGCGCGCTGCTAAGAAGGAGCGTAAGAAGGCCAAGAAGGAGAAGAAGCTCAAGGCTGCGGAGGCCGAGGCTGAGGAGTCTGCTGAACAGAATGGTGATGTCTCTGAGGAGGCGCCCAAGGAGAAGAAGTCTAAGAAGGACAAGAAGAAGTCCAAGTCTTCTTCTGTGTCGAATGGTGACGTCCCTACCAAGGGCGCCTACTCTCAGACTATCAGCCTCTCCAGCGTTCCCCAAGCCGACATTGACAACTTCCTATCCACCAACCAGATCGTCATCACCGACCCCAAGTCCGAAACCGTCTCCCTCCGACCTGTCCTGGAGTTCAGCCACCTCCCCGCTACGAACCTCCTCGAGAAGAAGCCTTCGCCTTTCGCCAACTACAAGGCCCCCACCCCCATCCAAGCCGCCTCATGGCCTTTTACTCTGTCTGCCCGTGACGTGATAGGTGTCGCCGAGACGGGTTCCGGAAAGACCATGGCCTTTGCGCTGCCCTGTGTTGAGGCTGTTTCGGCAATTGGCGGAAAGGGAACCAAGGCGGTTGTTGTCTCGCCTACGCGAGAGCTTGCGATGCAGACCCATACCCAGATGGCTCAGGTCGCTGCTCTGAACGGTCTCAAGTGTGTGTGTCTCTTTGGAGGTGCCTCCAAAGATGACCAGCGTGCGCAGCTTCGCCGTGGCGCCGACATTATCGTCGCTACTCCCGGCCGTCTCAAGGATTTCATGTCTGATGACACCGTGGATCTTGGCAAAGCGGCCTTTGTCGTTCTCGACGAGGCTGACCGCATGCTTGACAAGGGTTTCGAGGAGGATATTAAGCAGATTCTGGGCAGCTGCCCTCCTCGTGAGCAGCGCCAGACTCTCATGTTCACTGCCACATGGCCTCAGTCGGTGCAGTCCCTTGCTTCGTCTTTCATGGTCAGCCCCGTCAAGATCACCATTGGATCTAGCGGCAAGGAGACGGCGGGCGGAGCTGTTGAGTTGCAAGCCAATGCTCGAATCTCACAAAGCGTTGAGGTTCTTGAGCCCAGGGAGAAGGAGTTCCGGCTGCTGCAACTCCTCAAGGAGCACCAGCAGGGCAAGCAGAAGAACGACCGTATCCTGGTGTTCTGCCTGTACAAGAAGGAGGCCACCCGTGTGGAGAACTTCCTGGCTCGCAAGGGAGTTCGTGTCTGTGGCATTCACGGTGATCTGCGACAGGAGCAGCGGACAAAGAGTCTCGAGGCGTTCAAGACTGGTGTTACTCCTGTTCTTGTTGCTACCGATGTTGCGGCTCGAGGTCTGGATATCCCCGAGGTGAAGCTGGTTATCAATGTTACAGTATGTTTTCCTTTTTCCATGTCCGCCAGTGGTTCTAACAGTTCTAGTTCCCCTTGACCATCGAAGATTATGTGCACCGTATTGGACGAACTGGCCGAGCTGGCAAGACTGGTCAGGCCATCACCTTCTTCACAGTGGAGGATAAGTCGCACTCTGGCTCGTAAGTACATGTGCTCTCGTAAGAACCGACTAGTAACTTACACACTATAGCCTCGTCAACATCCTCCGAGGTGCCAACCAGCCTGTGCCCGAGGACCTTCTCAAGTTCGGAACCACTGTTAAGAAGAAGGCCCACGACATGTACGGCGCCTTCTTCAAGGACGTCGACATGAACCAAAAGGCCACCAAGATCACGTTTGATTAAGTATATTTACGGAGCAACTATTGTTTGGCGGCCTTGCGACTACGGATAGAGTGAAGACACTCAAGGATAAAACGGCGCTCAAAGAACAAACTGCAATGATTAGATGTGTTCAAAAAGTTTTTGTATGGATTGTAGAACGTACATGAGGAGCAATAATGGGACGGCCGAGGCGGCGACCTTGATGAGAGATTTGATGGGTTGGTCCTCTGCGCTGTCGAGGACCTTGAGTTGCTTGAGAAGTATAGCTGTGGCAAGGGAGAAGGTCACTGAACCCTCCGGGAGCAATGTCTTGATTTTGAAATCGACCCTGTGTTTCTTGAAGTATCGCTTGATGAATGCGCCGCTCCAGACTATGCGGCATGCCATGTTGATGATGTTTGCGAGCACGAGGCCGATGGCACCGAGAGGGAATACCCACATGAATAGAAATGCCGAGGCGGCAAAGGCGATGGAGAATGCGCCCATCCAGCCAGACTGCTGGTGTACTTCTGCCTCTGTGGCGACGGATGCAACGAAGGATTCTGTGAGGCCGTTGAGGGCGAGGAAAGGGATGTAGAAGCAGTATGCTGCGAGTACATCGCCAGCCCCTGAGCCTATCCATCGCTTGCCGGCAACGATGGCGAGGAGGGGTGGGGCGGCAAAGGGTCCAATGTTGATGATGATAGATGAGAGAAGGATATAGAGTCGGAGGAGAGTGCTGAGGTTTTGCTTTGCTTCATTGACAGCTGGTGAAGGCTTTGAAGGTTGCTTTTCTCTATCTCCAGCGGAAGGGCTGGCTGTAGGCGACGACAGGAGGCGGGAGAAGTAACTGCGGCTGCTCTCCTCTACTGGCTGAAAGAGTAGACGTGCTAAAAGCCCGCCATAGTTGTTGGCGAGGGCATATGCGCCTTGGACTTCTGCGGTGGCGAGCAGAGAGACGAGGAATGTGTCACCCTGGGTTAAGAGGTGCTTCACAACGCTCTGAGCCATCATACTCCCAGCAAGACTCATGGTTTGCCGGTCAAAGTAAGATCCCCAGAAACGACCATCCTTGGTTGAAACAGCCTTGGGGAGGATAGAGAAGCCGATCGTAGAAGCGAGTCGATATCCAGAGATGAGATAGACGAGGAGAAGAGAGGCGCCATAAGTCATCTGGCCGAGAGCGAAAGGGAGAACACCGATATCCTTCTGCTGCTTCGATGCCCAAACTGCAGAACCAAAAACAACAATGCATCGAAGAAACGTGGCGATCGACTCTGCGGCTGCTCGCGTACCAAACTGGAGACGCATCTGCATAAGGACAAAGCAAGGTTCAGAGAGCAACTCAACCATTGCCGCCAGCCCGTAAAGGTACAGCGATTCGACGAGATATGGCGTCGAAACAGCCGCACCACTCGGGAACGCGAGATACATCCATCCCAGGACGAGACTGACGACGCTTCCTAGGGCAATGGCGAGATATCCGAGGTTCACAACAGCCTGACTCTCGACCCTCGCTGCATTACTACTACCTTTCGTGGTATTTCCCACTGTGCCCTGTCGTTGAATAGCAACGCGGAGACTCTCACGGGCGAAAAAGAGAACGGAGAGGTAATAGACCTCGAGTTGTGTGGATAGGCCTAGGAGTGGCGCTGTGAGGTAGCGTAGGAGGAGCTGGTTGGCGACAAAGGTGATGAGACGCGATGCGAGCTGGAGGATTATGAGGAGGGATGCGCCTTTGAGCATGGAGGCGCTCTGGGGGTGTGAGCTCGCTTCTTGGGGCTTTGGAGGGGGTGACATTTTGGGCCTGGGGGGGAGGGAGGTGGCCGTTGATGATGAGTTGAGGTTTGTTCTTAACACGTGGAGACACGATTGAGATCTGGGGCATGGTGTTTTGGGCTTCAGTGGGTGGTCGCTAATTTACAGTGCTCTCCCTCTATGTTTTAGCGGGGTATCATGTCTGGGCGGCTCGTCCATGTTCAACATCGACCATGATAGAAATAATTCATGGATATTCGCTTTTAATATGGATTGAGACGAGATTTCTGCTATGTAGGTTTAAAGATAAGTAAATCTTTCTCTTGAGCCGAAAACTAAGTGACATGAGTCTGTCATAGCAACCCGGGTAGTTAGACAACAACTGTTGGGTTACACGATGACTTTGTGCTTCACTTGGTCACCCAAGCAAGCCATCGTCCGTGCAATGAATTGATATTTACGGTCTTGTGCCTACGGGACTTTTGTCACTTGAGTTCTAATAATGTTGCAATCACTAGCACTAGGCACAGAGGTTCATAAGCTCCAGCGGTCTATCGCATGTGGCTTACGCCATGCATTGAGGCTCAACGTTCACCAGGGATAGACGACCCATTTCCTCACTGCAGGGATTGGCTCGACTTCAAGTATTAATTCTCAGTCGCATGTTTTATCGCGAAGAGTATCTGACTGACGACGGGGTATAAGTGAAAACTCACCTGATCAGATTACCAATGTTTAAAGAACAGCAGAGTCAAAGCCTCTCTCGCTTCTGGTTAAGCGTGTCTGTTGTTGTTGGGAGGACGTCAGACTTGAAGGATCGGCGGTCTAAGCCATGATTTCCGTTCTTGGGGGCCGAAAACTCCATAAATAGCACTTGACAACGCCACCGAGTTGTTGAATCGTCTAATGAATGGGGGGAAGTTGGTACTTGATCAAGTCTTATTGCTCTCGTGACGCGGTGATCTAGATTATCTAGGTGTTGATGATTATGAAACGAAAAGAAAAGGACCCTTGTGTCGTGGGCAAACACCAAGCTGACAAGAGATGAACATGGATCGTCGGCAGTGTCAGCGGTGATCCACCCTCTCGGGAACGATGGGCATCTTTTTTACAAATGAAAATGGTCAGCGAGGATGAAGCAGATGGTCTCTTATTGTTTTGAATGCCTCGGGTAAGGTTTGTGTAGTGTAACACAGGCTGAAACTCATCGTCATGAACCCATGATTAAGATCGGCAAACATGGACTTGACCTTGGGAACTTCTTCTTTCCATAATACTGTGCCTGTCTATTGGAATGAATTCGATATTCAGCTAGAGGCAAACAGGCAAACAAATTGTCTATTTTTATATATCTCTCCCCATTCGCCTCTCATCACAGACCTCAGCCTCTTTCTTTGTCAATCATCAAACCCACACAACAGAAACTCAGCCTTACATGTCCCCCATCGTCTCAAACCCCTGTCCAAGTTCCCTGTCATTTCCATTCCTAGGCCTCTTTACTCAGCAAATCCTTCCTCCGCCCTAGGCCATGATTCGTTAATGTGTGCGACGAAAGCGGGCTTGTCAAACTTCCCTTGCAGTAAAGACCAAGAGCTTGGGGCAAGACATTGTTTTCCTCATCCGTCGTTGTCTTTTCTCTCTCGCTCCCCCATCTTGTTCCAAATTCCTTTGAGTTGCGCGCTTGCGCCACACCTAACAAACTGAATTCAGCGATCCCTGCGATTCCCACACCCATCGGCAAGAAAGTCTGACATGGGGCCAACGCCTCAGCTTCGACTCGACTCGTCAGGCAAAACTTGATGTTGTGTTTGTAACAAAAGAGGGCCTACTCTCTCTCTCTCACAATGGCCGATCCTCTCACCTCCCCCGACGACTACTCCCAATCACTGTCGTCGTCAGCTCCGAGGAGAGTGGCGTCCCCGAGACAAGTGGCTCTGAATCTGTTTCGCGGAAACGGTGGATATCAGCGCATGTCCTCGGGCGGTGACCACGAGATGGTCGATCTCGACGATTCCGGACCCTCGTCTTACGCATCCGGACTCGGCATCTCAATGAGACCGGGGGCTTCAAGATCAAGTCCACCAGAGACACCTCGTTCTCACCACGGTCTTCTTGGTTCAACTTCTACAACTGTCGCTTCACCGAATTATCCCCCAGAACCATATCAAAGTCCCAATATGGTCAAGACCAGCAATCAACGAGGAACGCCGGAGCCATTTTCTGAGATTTGGACTCCGGCTGTGCCTCACCCTGCTTCATCACCAAGTGGAAACCTAGCGGAGGAATCTCATAATCTCGGGAACTCACCTAATAACCAGGCTCGTGGTTTCAACTCACCGGCTTCGAACCTGGATGGACAAAGCACGCCGACTATTGTAGGGCCGAGGGGAGAGGTGATAGATGATGACTTTGACGATGATACGTTTTATAAGAAATTTGGTAAGAGAGAGTCAAGTATTGCGCTCACACAAAGCTTACCTCAATAGGCGAACCTCCGAGCCATTGCTCCTCTAACCAGGACATTCACCAAAGCAGAAGAAGATGGCTCTCCATTACAATCTACGTTCTTTCCTTGTACTCTACCGTCATGAGCGGTATCTGGCTCGTCACAGCTATAGTACAGCCCCGATGGGGTCACGGCATCTCGTCAAAACACGGCCTTGTGCCCTCGACAGCGACGACAGTTGCGGCACTTCTCGCAAAAACAATCGAAATGTCATTTGTGACAGTTTTTGTCTCCTGCCTCGGTCAAGTTCTCACACGAAGAGCGTTTATCCGCAAGGCTCAAGGAATGACACTTGCAGAAATGACGATGCGAAATTGGGTCATTCAGCCAGGTTCCCTCATCACTCACTTTGAAACCCTCCCATCATCGTCAATGACCATCCTCGGCATGTTGTCATTGACGGCCACGTTCGCAGCAGCATTCTACACCACCGCCTCCGACGCCATGGTCTCTCCCAAACTCAAATCTGGAGGCTGGGAGCACAAGGAGCTTTCAGGCTATGTGCGCGCGTCGTATGCCAATGCGCAGTACGTCTCTCACGACTGTCCCTACCTCTTCAACATTGACAAGACCGATATCCACGCGGCCGAGTCTTGTATGAATGTGCAGTTCTCGGGGCAATCGTACCGAAACCTCTTGAACTTTATGAGCACATGGACAAACATCAATGAGAACAGTACTAGCGTTGGCAATGACCTCTCTAAGCGACCGACGGGAACAACGCTTCTCTTTGACAACACCACTATGATGTCGACTTGGATTGAGAGGGAGCACAGCAACGTGACGGCGCAGTACGAAGAGACAGGGCGAATCATTAATAATGTCACACTCGCTCTGCCGCACCCTGGTGTCTATAGCGCTGCGACTCTGCCCAAGAATGGCATCCTTCAACCTGATGACCTCGCTGGGGTTGGAGAGTATGCTGTTCGTGCTGGAGTGGTCTCGCCGTCTGTCAACGTTCTATGTGTCGACGCAGACAAGAAGGAGCTCGCCCCGCTGATATATACGGAATGGCCCAACGCTCTGGTCAACAAGACGAATGTGGGCGATCAAGTTACGGGGTGGGATGGCTGGGCTGGCGAGGTACCTCAACCGACCAAGAAAGGAGGAAAGCCGGAATATCTCAACCGAACTGTTCTTGATGACATCTTCAAATGGGGGCCAAAGTACGAACGAAGGCCTCCAGTGTTCCAACTCGTATGTTGTTGTATTCCTTCGCATAGGATCAATTGGCTAACAGCTGCAGTATCCCTACGACTATAACCTTCTCAGCAACGCAACCGTTTTCGATACTGATGCCATCTACATGCTGGGAAAGTCGGCCAGCAACAAAAACTACACGATCTGCCAGCTGCGCTCCTGGGTCTCTCCTAATTGCTCAACGCAGTTCAACATCTCTGGCACAGCCGGAGCGAACATGCAGGCACACTGCGAGGACAACGAGGACGAAAATGCCTACCGTCGGTCATTCCCGCCTGACCAGGGCTGGTCTCCGCCTTCTCTGGACTGGAAGGTGAGTTTTACTTGAAACGAAGTATGCAAGATACTGACAGATATAGTGGCTTGCTGATCAATGGCGATTATCCATGGACCTCAACGGTGGTGCCGTCAACAACAACGCATCCAACGCTCGTATCCTGACCCAGCTTGCCCTTCACGAACCCAAGCTTCCAGCAAACCTACCCTCGATGGCTGAGGCCATCGCCGTCTACTCAAGCGCTCTCATGATGATCAGCGCAATCGATACCCCCTTCCGACACTACTGGGACTACAAAGCACCCAACAACTGGGTCGAGAACGGCCCTGGGTTCCTGCAAACATTCAACGCATCACTCATCACGCAACAGTACACGTCAGGCCACACAAACGACTGGCAAAACATATTTTACATAGTCCTCGTTCTCGTCTTCGCCATCAATCTCTTTTGTCTCTTCTACTTCATCATGCGGTCTGGCCTGGTGACGGACTTTACCGAGCCGCAAAACATGTTCTCTCTGGCTGTCAACAGTCCACCGAGTTATGCGCTTAATGGCAGTTGCGGAGGAGGGCCTGAGAAGAGGCATCTGGTAGTGCCGTGGAAGGTGGCATTTGCTCCAAGTGCGAACCACTACTTCTTTCAAGATACGGTAGGCGGCAAGGAGCCATCGCAAGGGTTGAGCACGGCGAGGGAGTATGGTCAGCCGAGAGCGAGCAGTTACAAGAGACTCAGTTCAAGCAAGGGATGGCTATAGGAGTTTTTACGGGAAGGATCGTTGGGCGTTTGGGTGTTTGAATACCTATGGTGTTGGTGTTGATGGGTTCGGCCCAAGGTAGTTGCTTCTGTAGCTCTTCTCACGGAAGGAGCACCTTGACATGAACGGCGGCCACTTCCTCAAAAAAACAACTCTTTTATTTCTAATCTCCTCTCTTCTTTCACCCCTTCAACTTGACTCTTTCATCAACCCAATCATTCATCTTTTGAACTTGATTAACGTTACCCCATCAACTCAACATTAACACAACATTTCCCATCATCAGAATCACAACACCATCATACATCATGTCCGACATCTCAGGCTTCCCCCCATCCGCCAGTGACTACGTCCTGTCTGAGGACATGTTCACCGCCGATATCCAAAAGGCAACCAACCCCAGAGACCGCGCCAAGCGCCAAAGAGCGGTACGAAAGGTCGTCCAGGCCTTCAACAAGGCCAAGCTCAGCCTGTCACTTTGGAGCCTTTCGATGCTGTGGAACTACCTTCGGACTACAGACTGGGTCTGCAGCGAGAGAGATGTCAACAAACACCCCGAAGGGAAGCTCTTGCTTTTGCAGAATCCATCGTCCAGATGGCCCATGGCCTGGTACGGTCTCCTCTTTGTCATTCAGGCAACCTGCCACAAGATGGAACAAATCGACTATATCCACAGAGAACATGCCAGTCTCTGGGGCTGCACGTACCACGAGAATAGGCCGTTCTACCCTGACATCTACCCCGAAAACAGCAACAATATTCACCCTCCTGCTTCTTCTGAGTATTCTGTCGCCCCGTCTACGTTGACTCTGGATTCTGGCTACTCTCAGGAACCCAACCGGGGTAGAAGTCCACCTCGATCCAGATCCAAGTCTCCAACCCCTACTCTGGCCGAATACGACATCGTAGATCCTCTCCATCTTGAAGAGGCTATGCCTCCTGCTGCCGTCAACCAACAAACACGACCCGCTCGGGCCAGCCCTGAGGTCCCGCCTGCCAAGGTCGACAGAGCTGTGTCTCCTTTCGTCAAGAAACCAACACAAACAGCTCGCACAAGCCCCAAGGCCTCTCCACGTCCTAGTCACGCCGGCCCAGCTTCGTCTTCTTCTCTCCTCAAACACCCAGAAGATCCTGTCCACACTGATCGTTGGGACGACTTCAACCGGCTTCGCACCAGTATGCGCAGCTCTTATCCCCTCGAATCGCCAACGCAACCTACTCGCGCCAGCCATGAAGTACCACGTCCCACCCAGCTTGATCCGACTATGCCTCCCCCAATCAACCAACCGGTAAATCCTGTTCGTACCAACATTTGGGAGGACCTTTTTCCCGCCAGTGGGCCCGGCTCTTATCGCCCCTGGCCAGCCCAACCTGCTCTCGCCGGCCCTGAGACCTCATGCTCTACTAAGGCTGATCCAACTATCCCTCCTCCAAGGAGTCAAACAACAGTCCCCGATCTCACCGACAGTTATAGCGACCTCAAACTGATGCTTGGCAGCCGCTCTAAATGGTTCAATTCACCTACTCACACTGGCCCTGAGACTTCACGCTCTGCTAAGGCTGATCTGACTATCCCTCCTCCAAGGAGCCAAACAGCAGTCTCTCGTCGCACCAGCTTCGAGGTCACGCCACGTCCTGGCCACGTCGGCCTAGCTTTGCCTCCTTCTACTACCATCAACCCAGTAACAGGTTTTTCTCGTTTTGAGGAGGACCAGTTTCGCACCATGGTTCCATCCCAATTTCGACCACCCTCTGCCCGTGGCCACCAGCCCATGCACGTTCATGGCCCTCCCAGCATAGTCACGAATCCTTCCAGCCTGCAAGCATGTCCTCCTCACTTTAGCGACCTACCTTCCCTTAGGCTCGGCCATAATCCTAGGCCTGCCGGTTCAGAGCCAGATGCACAATCCTGCATCATCCAGGCCACGCAAGCTGCACGAGAGGCAATTGAACTTTCACAAAGGTCACTGCATCACGTTCGGAGGCTGGAAACCTTTTCGAACAGCATGTCCAACTATATCCAGAAGTCGGTGATGAATGCCGAGCAGTCCAGAAACTTCATGGAGTCGTCTGCTGTCGCTACTAAGGGGATGGAGGACGATATCCGCGGATCAAAAGCCACCATTGAGGCGGCTATGACCACAGCGAACCGGGCCTTGGGTCTTGTTGAGCGACTGAGTCAGTATTTTGCAACCAAGCCATGAGAATGAGGCAATATGAAATAGGTCTGGTCATGGAAACATCAGCTATGCTAACAGTGTGGAACATTTGAGTGCATCGGAGGCTAAGTTGCCTGGAGTGGAACCAAGTCTTTGCAAAGCGTGTATTGCTAGTAGCGATTTAAGTTATGAGAGTAGCAATAATGTACCGTTAGTCATGGGCCAGCGCTTATTCCATCCCACTTTGCTTAACCTCTGTCCCTCTGGAGCTGTCGGTCACCAGTTTCCATGACTCCTTTCCCTTTGAACCGTTGTCGTAGATTGCATGCCATCAACTGCGCCTAGTAGCGCCGACTCGTGTCCAACATAGCTGAAGTCTTCAAGGTGCTCTTAAGCAGTTCCCTGTTGAGCGTGGGTCTGCTTTGTGTTGACGTTGGGGACCGCTCCTTGGACAACACGGGGCGGATTGTTGGCGTCGATGCGGCGGACCTCTTGTTTGATTCCAACTTCGTTCTGTTGCTGCGAAGCTGGATTGGCGACCGGGCCAGTTGCCTGGGCGTTCTGAGCAGGCTTCGGAGGTTGTTTTCCAGGGGGAGCAACTGCGCCTCCAACTCCAGCGGGTCTCGATGGAAGGGAACCTTGATCGTGTCGTAGAGCTGAGCCCATGGCATGACTGTTGCGAGGCGTGGCCACCTGGCTCCCACCTCCAGACTTGGCTGGAGTCTTGCCGAGGAACAGGAGATACTCCTTGTTAGGATCGTCAATCTTGGGGTAAGTGAGCTTGTCCATGTCAAAGAGAACACCCCAATGAGTCGAAAACTCATAAATAAGTCTCACAACCCAATCCTCAGTTCCCCAAATAGCATGACAGACAAACAAATGAGGATAATACAACCTCCCATGTCCACGAGTAGTCACCCGACCCTTGAGGCTGCGGTAGAGGGCGTAGTTGGAAGGACTACGGGCACTTCTGATCCAGTCGCCGCTGCGGATGTAGGAGTAGAGCTCGTGGCGGGTCGAGGGGGACATGGTGGATTTGATGGATTCGTAGGCTTTGAGGACCTTTTTGACGCATTTGCGGCGCCATTGCTGGGCGCTGGGGCGGGGGACGAATCGGCCGATGTTGGGTTCGAAGTGTTTCATGGTGAGTGGTTCCTCGGCCTTGGAAGGGTTGGTGTCCTGCTCCATTGTGGATGATGGTTGGGTTGGTCTTGGACTTGTTGTGTGGTACCGAGCGAGACAAGAGGGTGCAGATGAGGGGTGGAGGTGGTGATGTGAGTTTGGAGAGAGGGAGATGGAAAGTGTGCTTTTGAAGTGAGTGTTTAACGAGGCCTCTGAATCACAGCCAGTGAGGGTAACGAGGATCGAGTGGTGTTGAGATGGTGGCTGTCTTCTCTAGGCGCATTAGAGCAACTTGGACGCCATTGGGCACATAGAATAACAACAGTTCTTGTATGAAATAACTTCTTTACAAAAGAACAATCAACCACAATAGCATAATGTGAATCGGGCCCGGAGAAGTCATCTTCGAAGCTATGTGTTGTTGTGTGAGGTCTTGGCGGGCACTTAGACCAGAGTATGCCAAGGACTTGGCAGGGCGATCACCACGCTACAACCAGACGAATCAGAGGCAACTAAAACAACTTCCGATCATGACCAAATAAGAAATCAAGTGAGAAGAATGTTTTACTGTTTTAGAAGTTGAATAAAAGCGCTCTATCGCTTAGGCTTGAATCGGGACGTTGATGAGCCTTACTTACTGCCAAGATTAACTTACAAGGCCGGCCTGAAAAACCATGGATCAGAACCAGTACTATAGTTCAGGGCAGATAATGGCCCATCTCAGTATGAGTAGTTAGTTTCGTTTGCTGATTAAATCATGTCGAGATATGGTGCCGGGGCATCTGTTCTGTTTAAGCTACAGGTTAGATCAAAGGTAGTCAACACAGCTCATCCCGTGTTTACTGGCATGATTGTACCCTAGAGTGACGAATACCCAAATTGAAGGCACTACACTACCGAGAGATTTAAGGGAAGGGCGGGGGATTTCACTCCACCATCATGGAACAAATCGAGAGTAGCCAGTTGTTGCCAACAACTTCGCCACACGAGTTCGGATTCCAAATACCAAACGGCTCACGAACGAACGTGGCTCAAGATTGCAGATTGGTACACGACAACGTCGGGGATGGCGATTTGGCTCTTCTTGATTCCACATAGTCATGTTGAAAGAGGTCCCCGGGACCAAAGGCTGGTCCGATGAGACAAGTTGGTGGCCGAGTCCGAAGCACGTCGTAGCAAAATGAGGCTAATGAGACCAGAGCTGATGTGAAGCTATCACTCAGGAGTTGTTAACTCAAGGTGTTTGTTTGGTCAAAGAGAGAGTACTGTTCCTGTTAACAAGAATCTCATCAACGGGGTGATGAAGCTATCGCTGGTTAACTTAGGGTCTTTGGTTAAAGAGAGAGTAGTAGAGTGCTGGCTGTTAATACAATCTTATCATCGGGGTGACGAAGGGTCCTCAGTTAAAAAAAATACAGGCCCTGTCAAACTCATCATCGAGGTGACAAAGCTACCCCATGGTTTCACGGATACAACGGCTAGAGTCCATGTGACGAAAAAAGAACTTGACAAGCAAGCGAGACTCCAAGGCCGCGTAATTGCCTGCCTGAATACCAGCCCAACTCCACTTCAGCTCACCAGGATAGCTTGACAGTCCAGATTGCGGAGTGCGGAGGTGTTGGGGATAGCGTCCGAAGCAACACCGAAGTCGTCGTCCCATTCCCATGAGCGGCTCCGCAAGCTAACATCGCTCTCCCATCATGTCAAGCATGACGAGATGTTATGAAACCATCTTGAAGTATCATCAGTTCAGTGGCCAACGGGCCGAACCTCGAAAAGGAGGGTTGGAGAACTCAACAACACCACAAACTCCAACAGACAACATCTAGTCTATACGATAGGCTACCCTCCTCAGTTTCGAGTACTGGTCTAGACGCGGCCTGACCCCACAATGCCGCCGAGCCTCAAGGTCCTTGATCGAATGGTGGTTTGTCTCCATGTTTGGCTACTCAAGCTTGACCTCGGAGGAGAACGGGACCGAAGACTACAAGGCTCTTGCGCCCGTCAAAACGGTGCGCCCTCGGAGCCTCCGTCCACACTCAAGAGGAACACAAGAGCCGTCATTGGTGTTTGGTTAGTGTGTCGGCCCGACAGTGTGTGGTTTTTGAGTTTCCACGATCGCCAAGTTTTCGATGCTTGGAGAGAATGCAACCCAACCTGCAGGACCTTGGAGATCCTCCTCCTTGATTTCCCCTCTTCCTGGATACTACAGGTTGCGGGGGATAAGACAGAAACAGCCCATGGGGAAAGGATCAAGGTCTGGGGATACAAAGTTGTCAAAGGGTGTTGTTAGTCGAGGTTAGGATCGGGATGGCCTAGATACCATCTCGCCACTTACGCCAACACTTTTTATTACAGTCTAATTCTCAACGGTCAGGACGAGAAGGCTTCTTCAATTGTGCTTGGAGAATCAATGTTGAAATTGGCTTCTAGAGTTTCTTCAAATGTCTTGCATGCCCTGCAGATCAAACGTCTACCGTTGATCTGTCTCAACAATACCATTGTCTTGCCAAAGTTCACACAGAATTCTCTCTTCACTGAGAGAGTCCAAAGTTAAAGTTGAAGCCATGGATAAGGGGTTTCTCCAAATCAAATCCCGCCCTCCAAGCTGTCTTCCCACCACAACAAACTAATTGGGGTGTAGACAAACTCCCGCTGACTGGACAGTAAAGCGCTCGACAGGGCTCTACCACACCAAAAAGCTAAATGAAAAAGACTTGGGTGGACGTGCCGTAAAAGGGCCGAAAACGGTTTCGTTGGTTCCTCGCGCGGCGCGCTATGTAAAAGCACCACCGGAGGTTTTTGGCCTAAGCGGACATTTGCAGTCTGAAGAATATCACAACTTATCCTCACTTCAAGGGGATCAAATTGTTCATGAGAAGTGGCAAATCATAGTCAACACCAATTGCCCACATACATCGAGGACATACATAGCAAACTTGGCGTTTGCCCAGCCGGCTTGGCCCGGGGGTTTAGGATCTCGGGAGACCCGCATCTTTTGCCCCGGCATCTGTGGGGATCTTCATTACATGGGGTATCATGATGGAGATCCTGAACTTGGGCCTCGTGGTTAGGAGTGTTCTGTTTCATCTGCCGGGGTCTTTTCTTGATCCGAGTTATCCGTTCAGAGTCATGGGAGCTGAGAGCAAGGGTTGAACAATACTCCTCATGCGAGCAACACCAAGTACTGCTGTCTGTTGAGTCTGTATTCTATCCTTTGTTTCTCATAGATCAGACGTAGTATGGCACAACACCCTCTTTCTCTAAGCGACAAGATAATTCAACACTCAATACCATTTCCATTCCATCAAAATCAGATCAAATCCTCCTAGTTAACCACCACTAGGCAATATCACGGCGAGACGTCAAAGGAAACGCCCGCTTAAAGCACCCCAAGCTAACAATGTGACACTCTCCTCACACTCATCCCCCACAACGCCTTCCCCGTATCCCATGAGACCATCTCCAGTAAAAAAAAAAGCCAATGTCATCGGTGGCGATCCCCCAGTCCTGGTGGTGGTGCGGCTGCTCCGCATCTCCAAACCCGCCCTAGTCGGTCAGCCCGGGGTCTGGAGCTTCCCCCCCTTCGAGCTAATTGCTTCCTGGGGGGAAATTCGTGTAAGAAACGTCATGTTTGAAGTGGATTCTATTACAACCGTTGGTCATTCAGCAGCTAGACTTGAAGCCTCCAAGTTTAAAAGGAAAGAGATTCCCTCCTGAGAAATACCTTTTTTTTTTTTCATCAGGCTTATATACTCAATAACAATTGAGCACCTAGCTCTTTCATCAACTAATTTACAAAGAGTCGATCTTCATTCAAGACTCAGGGGTTTACATTCCCAACAACATTTAAGCCCCAAACGGCTCCTCAACACAGCAGCAGCTCATCCCTGGGAAACAAGAGTAATCGCAATGAATACTCTTCGAAGAGCATCCCTCAACAAGCCCGAGGAGGAGGGCAAGGCATGGCCTGCTATTGCCATTGGCATGTTTGTTGCCTTTGGTGGTGTCCTCTACGGGTATGTTTTGAACCAAACTTGACAGTTCTTCAGTTAACTGACAGGATTAGCTATGATACTGGTACCATCTCTGGCATCCTTGCCATGCCATACTGGCAACGTCTCTTTAGCACCGGTTGGAGAGACTCGGACGGCGACCTCAACGTCACTACATCCCAAGAATCTGGAATTGTCTCCATTCTCTCCGCAGGCACATTCTTCGGCGCCCTCTCTTCACCCTTCATGACTGATTACATCGGTCGTCGTCCCGGTTTGATGATTGCCACATGGGTCTTCAACCTAGGTGTTGCTCTTCAAACTGCTGCTACTGCCATCCCCATGTTCCTCGCCGGACGATTCTTTGCCGGCTTTGGCGTTGGTCAAATCTCAGCAATCAGTATGCCTCCCCTTCCCCTTCACTCTCAACTAAACAACCTCTCTAACAAATCCCCAGTCCCTCTCTATCAGTCCGAAACAGCACCCAAGTGGATTCGAGGCGCCATCGTAGGAGCCTACCAATGGGCCATAACAATCGGACTCCTCCTCGCAGCAATCGTCAACAACGCAACCTCGAAGCGAAACGACACAGGTTCCTACCGGATCCCCATCGCCGTTCAATTCGCCTACTCCCTCGTCCTCTTCGGCGGCATGTGCATTCTCCCCGAGACGCCCCGCTTCCTCATCAAGCGCGACAGGCACGAAGACGCCGCCAAGGCCCTGGGCAGAATTCGAAGGCTGCCGAAGGAGCATCCTGCTATTCAGGCTGAGCTTACTGAAGTGAGGGCGAATCACGAGTATGAAAAGACACTCGGACAGGCTTCGTACCTTGATTGCTTCAGGCCTCCTATTCTGAAGCGTCAGTTTACTGGTATGGCTTTGCAGGCTCTTCAGCAACTCACTGGTATCAACTTTATCGTACGTTCTCTTACTCTCTTTTAAGTCAACTCAAAACTAACAAAGAGTCCAGTTTTATTATGGTACCAAGTACTTTGAGAACTCTGGCATCTCAAGCGGTTTCGTCATTTCCATGATCACATCAGCCATCAACGTCGCCTCCACTATCCCTGGCATGTACGCCATCGACAAATGGGGTCGTCGCCCTCTTCTCTTCTGGGGTGCCATCGGCATGTGCGTATCCCAGTTCATCGTCGCCATGGCCGGCACGTTCTCGACGGGCCAGAACGACAACGGTACAATCTTTGTCAAGGACCTCGCTGGACAAAAGGCAGCTGTGTCTTTCGTGTGCATCTACATCTTCTTCTTCGCTTCCACGTGGGGACCCCTTGCTTGGGTCGTTACTGGCGAGATCTTCCCTCTCAAGACTCGTGCCAAGTCTCTCAGTATGACTACTGCAACCAACTGGCTCCTCAACTGGGCAATCGCCTACTCAACCCCGTACCTCGTCGACTTTGGTCCCGGCAAGGCCAATCTCCAGAGCAAGATCTTCTTCATCTGGTTCGGTTGCTGTTTCATCTGCATCGCCTTTGTCTACTTCTTCATCTATGAGACCAAGGGTCTCTCCCTCGAAGAAGTCGACCAGCTGTACGACGAGGTCAGCGTAGCGAGCAAGTCGACACAGTGGAAGCCCACCGAATCCTGGGAGCACCGTCAGAGCGTGTCTGGACCCGGTGGAAAGATGTTTGGAAATGAGCACGGTGAGGTCACTCACGATGAGAAGAATGAGACTGTTTAAGAGAAGCAAGAGAGCATATATAAGTCATGTATTCATAAGTTTACCGATATCCGGCTAGGGATCGGCGAAAGCGACCGAGAAACCCCACAATACCCGGCCCCACACAGCCGGGAGGGACACTGTACATAATTCCCCCCGAAATAGTCCAAAACTTCATTTACAGCGTAAAAGTCCTACGTCCCTCTCCCTTGATGAACCGAATCTTCTCCTTCTTATCTCCAATGAGGGTAGCATCCTTGGCGCTGTCATCCACATCCAGAACCTTTGTGGCGCACTTTGTCGACTTGCCCTTGTTCTCCACGTCGACCTTGTCATTGTCCTTGCCGTAGGGGATGGGTCGGATCACCTTGAGGTTGAGGGAGCTGCCTTCCTCGTCGTCATCGCCGAGGCCCTTGTGGAAGATGCGGATGCCGGCGACAACGACGGCGTTCCAGGGGTCCTTCTCGGCGTCGTCGCCCTCGTTGGTGTCAGATTCGGAGGAGGAGGAGGAGTCGCTGGACTCCGAGTCCGAGGGGACCTCTCCGGTGTACCCGTCGACGGCGATCTGGATTTCGCGTTCGGAAAGGTCACGGAGGGTGCCGACGCTGGAGGCGGCACCGTCATCGGTGTCGCTCTCCTCTTCCGACTCCTCTTCCGACTCCTCTTCCTCTTCTTCTTCCTCTTCTTCCTCGTCATCTCCCTCCTCAGCTTCTTCCTCACTCTCTTCCTCCTCTTCCTCTTCATTGGTCTCCTCTTCATTCTCAGCCTTCTTCTCGTCCTTCTCTTCGACACCATCATCGGCAGTAGACTCAGGAGTCAGGGGCTCCTGTGGCTTTGACTCTTCCTCCTTAGCCTCGGCCTTCTTCTCCTCGGGGGCGGGAGTAGCCTCAGCCTTCTCAGTCTTCTCAGCAGACTCGACTTCCTTCTCTTCCTTCTCCTTCTTCTCTGCAGCCTCCTTCTCAGCAGCCTCCAAGGCAGCAGCCTGAGCCTCGGCAGCAGCCTTCTCAGCTCGAGCAGCAGCCTTTTCAGCCTTCCGGGCTTCCTTCTTGAGTTTCTTCGCCTCCTTCTTAAGCTTAGCCTTCTCCCTCTTCTTCAACCGCCTGTGCTCTGCCCAAGCCCAGTCCTTGGTGGCCGTGTAGTGAGCCGCCTCTCTGTCCTTGAGGAGCTTCTTCCTGATTCTGTCCTTCTTCTTCTTCTTGAGCTCCGCCTCGTGCGCCTTGCGAGCAGCCTTCTCCTCGGGAGTCTCGACGAATCTGCCCTTGCAGTGGCCGAGGTCGTAGGTGAGACCGATGCGGAGGAGCTTCTCACGGCGGGACTTTGCGTTTTGCTTGATGACCTTTTCAATGGGGATGAGTGACTCGTTGCGGGTGGCGTTGACCTTGACGCGGACTTCATAGTCGCCAGCCTCGAGTTCAAGCTCGACGTTGGTCGATCGCGTCATGCGATAGGGTGTCTGGCTGCGGACAACATAGTCAGACTTGCCAGCTTTGTGAACACGGAAAGTCATCTCGAAGCGGTACTGGCCCTCGAGACCTCGGAAGTATCGTTCGTCGAGCTGAGCTAGGACGATGACTACGGGGCCAGGCTTGGTGATAGTGAAGGAGAAGTGGGTGTCATGGTAGTCGAGAGCCCAAGGGACGGAGAGAGTAGTCCAGAGCTGAGTGACACGCCACTCAGGTGTGAACAGACGGGTTCGGTCGAAGGACTGGTACTTTCTGAGAAGGTCCTCGTACGAGATCCAGAAATCTCCATCGTCGCCGAAGCGGTGGTCGAGCTTGGTAAGCCACTCGGGGGTCCATTCCTTGGATCCGTCACCTGGGGATTGTCAGTATCCTGTCTGATGAGGTGTGTCGATGGGTGGACTCACTCCACGGGCCGTTCCATTCTCCCTTGCCCCAGGGGTTCTTGAGCTTGAGCAGACGCTTTCCGTCAATCTCGACAGCCTTCTGGATCGAGTAGGCGTGAAGCTCGATGATGCCCTTTCGGTCACCCCAGCCATTGCCCCAGATGCCGGTCCAGCAGCTGAAGAGGAACTCCTTGTTCACCTTGAGAAGCTCCTCATTCCAGAAGTAATCCTGTCAAATCCCATTAGCCAGTGTTGTGTAGGAGCGTGCATGTTGAACGTACCTTATCCAGGATATCATTGGCAAAGAGCTCACTGCTGACACCACCGGTAAGATCCTCAATACCCTCACCACCAAAGCCACCTTCAATGGCAGCATAGTCTCCGTGTGCCTTGGCATAGCACTTCTCCAGAAGAGGAAGCCAGGTCTCTTGGGGATGCTGGCACTGAGCAAAGTAGAGAGAGCCGCTGTTGGACTGGTAGATTCGGCGGTAGGCCTCCTCTGGATCGAGGCGCTCAACATTATCAAACAAGACTCGGTCCAGGTAGCTCTCGTCATAGTCGGGCTTGGTCAGATAGAGCTGCAAAGCTTTGTCAGTTCCTGTATCCAGGACAAAGTGAGAGAGAGTGCACTCACATAGTCGTCGACAATCTCCGAGATCCACTCGCCGTCACGATAAAAGACGAAACCATAGACACCAACAGCTTGATCATGAGCAACACAAAGCCTCTCAATAAGACCAGGCTTGTTGCTCAAAGTGCAAAGAGCAGCCATGAGCCAGCAATCACCATTACGGCCCTGCCGAATGTCACTGGTAGTAGGCCCATCAATGTAAAAGCAAGGCTTGTCAAAGATGTCACCGACACGCTTCACGCTCTGAGGCTGCATGTCAAGACCAGGTGTGTAGTTCTCGATGTTTGATAGCGACCGAAGACAGTCATTCTGACCAAACTTGAGATCGGCCTCAATGTCAAAGTGGGGATCGCGATACTTCTTGTTGATGCGTCGACACTCCTTGACAATCTTTTCGACCTTGGCACGGCACGTGGCCGCAGCCTCTTCATAAGAAGCATCTGTGGTGGAGGCAGTCACTCTGTTGCCTCCCTTGGCAGCAGCCTGGATGTACGTGTTGGATGGGATGACAGTAGTAGCTGTTTAGCATCAGTTTTGCTACTTCAATAAAGACACACAAAGAGACATACCCTTGCCCGGGTTCTTGGTGGTGAATTTGCCCCAAAACTTGTTAATCACATGCTGAGGTGTAACCTTTGAGCGATCACCCAAGTCAGCACCAGCAGCAATCTCAGCAAAAGGCCTGTTGGGCGACGATGACCTTGACGAAGAGGAAGAGGAGGAGGAAGA
>JABCKD010001236.1:0-13865 GCA_013186415.1 Fusarium sp. NRRL 66088 | reverse complement strand
CTCCCATCCCCTCCCAGCAAACCGGGCTAGGTTCTCTGGGACCGTAATCCTTGCCGCTGGATTGGACAAGCCAGCCACTCTCAGTGGTTGCCCTCCCAGAGAGTACGACTCATCGCTCAGTGCTTGGACTTGGCTTTCAGCGCCGAGTCTCCCTTGATACCCAGAAAATGCCTTCAGCAGTCCAGGTTCCCGTCACCCCAGCAGGTACGTACCCATGTAGCTTTCCAGCCCAGCGCGGCGCTGTTCAGTCCAGACGTTGTGTGTTGCTGTGTTCACTCCTTGTTTCTTTGCTGCACCGCGGAAGCTTCGTCCTTATTATCCTACCACTCTGCACCGCACCTCCTTCCCTTCTGACTTTTTGTTTCTTCTCCTCATATATTGTCATTCTCCAAACGATCAACCCAAGAATACTACGCAACATTTTTCATTCATCACATCACATCAACCCTTGTTTACCATCATCACCCCCTGTCTCTCCAATCGAGTTTCCTCCACCACCCAACTTCGACCAACTCTCGTCTATCGTCCCGTCCGGACACACAGAACATAACAGCCATACTCACCATTTCATCCATTTAGACGCGGGTCGCAAACAATCAAAACAGTCTGCACTGGCCAAGTTTGTCATGCATAGTCTGCTCGGCCTTTCACCAACGTCCTCGCCCGCTCTGTCGTCTTCGTCAGCTGCGCCGACATCAGCGCCCGAGTCCGATTCTCTTCCTCCCACGTCAGATCCCTCATCGCATTCGCACAATTACGCCGTCCTGCCTCCTCCCACAATCGACGATGACCACCTACCACTTCCTAACAACCAGCCTTCCTCTTTGGCTGTGGCCCTGCGAGCGATGAACGATTTGACCGAAACCCCCACATATGCGCGTAGCGTCACATCGACGGCGCCCAGCTCGCCACGCATGTAAGTGCCGTCATTTTTTAAAAAGCCCTCGGAGTCGCGAGTCACAAATCCACCGACTTCGGCCCTTTTAGCCCCGAATATCCCGCTTTGGATGAACTCCCCCGCGCTGACACATGGAAATAGTCCACCTGTGCGACAGAATTCGGGCAGCCAAACACCTCGAGTGCGACCGCATGCCACAACCCTCAACATCCCGGGCATGACCCGGTCGAGGGTCTCGCCCGACGGAAGAATCCCCCACCGCGATGTCGCCGCCAAGCTTGTTATTGTCATGGTCGGTCTGCCAGCGAGAGGAAAGTCGTACATCACAAAGAAGCTCCAGCGATATCTGTCCTGGCAGCAGCACGATTCAAGAATTTTCAATGTTGGCAACCGAAGACGTGTGGCTGCTGGCCGCAAGGTTCCCGTGCACCCCAAGCTGCTCCCGGAGCCCGGCCACCTCGATCCTCCCGTCCACGCCGCCTCCATCCTGCTCAATGGCGTGCCCGCGCCCCCGCCGCTGTCTCCCGAGCAGACCGAGCCCGATATGCTCGACCTCAACGACTCTGTGATCAAGGAAAAGGCTGAGATGGATCAATCCGCCCAATTCTTTGATCCCAAGAACGAGAAGGCTGCTGCCATGCGAGAGCAGTGTGCCATGGACACCCTGGATGAGCTGCTGGATTGGTTGCTCATTCATGGCGGCGCTGTGGGCATTCTCGATGCCACAAACAGCACCATTGAGCGGAGACAAAACCTTGTCAACCGCATCAAGAGACGGGAGCCTAAGCTGGGTATTCTCTTTATTGAGAGTATTTGTCAAGACCCTCTTTTGCTCGAGGCGAACATGCGCCTGAAGCTGTCGGGTCCTGACTACCGCGACAAGGACCCCCAGAAATCTCTGGATGACTTCAAGAAGCGAGTCGCTGCCTACGAGAGTGCTTATGTGCCCCTGGGCGAGTATGAGGAGGCTCATGACATGCAGTACATTCAGGTATGCCCAATTCATTACACAAACCCTTGGACTAGTAGCTAATTACCTCTCAGATGATTGATGTTGGCCGGAAGCTGGTGCAACACCGTCTGAAGGGTTTCCTGAGCAATGGTATTAGCACATACCTTGCCAGTTTCAACCTTGCGCCTCGACAAATCTGGATTACTCGACATGGCCAGAGCGTTGACAACGAGCTTGGAAGACTGGGCGGAAACTCGCCCCTGACCGAGCGAGGCCATTACTATGGACAGGCTCTTCACAGATTTATTACCTACCAGCGCAAGCAGTGGCTTACTGAGCAGAAGAGCAAGATGGCTCAGGCTACTTTCCCACCTGTGCCTGGTGACAACACTCCTCCTTACCCTGAGATGAACCGCGAACTGGACGACAAGAACTTCTGCGTCTGGACATCGATGCTTGAGCGCAGTGTGGACACGGCCGAATACTTTGAGGCCGATGACGATTATGATGTCAAGAATTGGGAGATGCTCAACGAGATGAACGCGGGTCAGTTTGAGGGTATGACGTATGCTGAGATTGCCAAGAAGGAGCCTGAAGAGTACGCCAAACGGGCGAAGGACAAGCTCAACTACATCTACCCTGGCGTCGGCGGTGAGGGATACCTCCAGGTTGTCAGTCGCCTGCGTGACATGGTTCGAGAGGTTGAGCGCATCGAGGATCATCTCCTAATCATTGGACACCGATCCGTCTGTAGGGTCTTGATGGCCTACTTTATGGACCTGTCCCTGGCGGACATTACGGACATGGATGTCCCTCTGGGCATGCTCTACTCGATCGAGCCCAAGCCCTATGGGATTGCTTTCCATGCCTTCCGATACAACGAGGAGCTGGGCTGGTTCGATGAGCTGCCCAACTACAAGCCGCAGAAGACTGCTCGCAACAGCATCTAAGTCGGCGGCACATTCACATTTCCTACTATTTCACCGGATCCGTCCGGCGTGTACTTCTATTACGGCGACAACACACACACACACACACACACACCTCTACTAATTTCGGACACGGTTACTGGGATTTTCCTTTGTCGAAACTCGTCTTTCCTACGGCGTTTCAACGGAACTTGGCATTTTGATGATGATGCGCCAAGGAGGGATTATCCACACTATCAATGGAACGGAATGGCAACGACGACATACACAAAAACAAAGACGGGGCTGGCGTTTTCCGTTCGATTGATATAGAGATACCTCCGATAGCGTGACACACTCCGCATCGGCATTTTTGTTTTTTTGGGCGTTTGATTTTTGTCAGGGTTTCACATGATGATTTGAAACCGAGTCTGGTTCGGGCGGTTCTGGTATGAGAGTCTATCGTGTTACAACTGTATCATGGTGTTTGACAGTTGAGGCTCTCGATCCGTGGCGTTGCGAGATGTGTTTTTTTATCCCCATTGTCTCCTCGCCGCTGGGCGACGAAAGGATTGACATGAGTGATTCTTGTTTTTTGGAATTGGGATGGGATGAAAATAGACACTCAGCGCGACGCTCACAGCAGACGGATATGCCGCTCATGCATGGGAAACATGAAGCTTTTAGTGTTTGATCAACTGGGATCTTTTGATGTTTAGACTTGATAGCTGAGGAAATGATATTTCTCTGCCTCTGCATTCTCTACCTCTGAATATGTGCTCTACGTGTTAGCTGTGAGTCCGTGTTGCGTTGTGTGATGAACTACCTATGTGAATCGTATATGTGATAGGCATGGGTGTGAATAACTGGCACTTAAACTGACTGATATTTATATTTATAGAGACAGATATAGATGGCACTCAATGCTCGTGGTATTATTCTTAAACAACTGGACCTATCTAACTTTTCCCATAGATAGACGACCTGAACGCCATGCAATGCGATATCATGTCCTTTTAACAAGCCCATTTTCCTCTCTTCATCCACAATAAACCGGATGAAACTATTTCCTCTTTTGGGTGTTCTTTTACTTCTCCGTTGCCAAAACCATCTTTTCTCTCTCGTTTCTTCGTCGCTCAAACTGCTTCTTTGTGTGGCGACGCTCATTCTCCTCACGTCGCTTGATGCTCTTGATCTCCTCAGCCTTGATCTCGCCAGCCTTCTTGAGAACCTTGGGAACGTGGCGGTGACGGTGGATGCGGCGGATCTCGGGCATGTGCTGGTACCGCTGGACGAGGGAGTCGTTGTACTCGAGGGCCTGTCGCTGTCGGGCCGACTTGACGCCCTCGCGGCGAGAGGCGTTGGCACGCCAGAGACGCACGTTGCCATCGTCAGAGCCTGAGAGGACGTAGCGGGCGTCGGGTGTCCAGGCGGCTGCCATGACACGCTGCATGCGCTTCGTGTGGTAGATGTCTCGCGAGTGGCCACGGTCACGGTTCCAGAGGCGGATGGTGCGGTCCCATGAGGCAGAGACGAGCTCCTCGCCCGTGGGGGAGAACTCGACGTCCATGACGGCGGCCACGTGATCCTTGAGAACGTTGAGGGCACGGTCAAACTTGCGCATGTCAAAGAGGTAGATGTTGTGGTCCTCGTTTGCGACAGCCATGTTGAAGGCCTCCATGGGGGACCAGGCGATACGGTTGCTCGCAAACTTGAGGACCGTCTTTGTGACTGGGGTCGAGGTTCTGAGGTCGTAGATGACGATGGAACGGTCGTTGGAGCAAGACGCCAAGATGGATGTCTCGACGTAGTTGAATGAGACGTTGGTGATGGTGTCGACAGAGGTTGGCCAGCGGAGAACCTCGGGGGCGGCGGTGTGCCTCTCGAGGTCGTAGATGGATATAACACTTGAAGCAGCGGCAAAGTTGTTCTTTGAGCGGTGATGCGACAGGCTTGTAAAGGCTCCGGATCCCAACCAAGATGATATAGGCGATGCATCGCTGGGTGTGTTGTAAGGGTCAAACAACTTGATGGTCCTATCGGCGGCGCAGGTCAACAGCTTCTGATCGCGAGTCCACTCGAGGCCCTTGACGATGTTCTCGTGCGCCGTAGCATGCCATATCTCGTCCCTATCCGCAAGATCCCAGACCTTGACGACTCCGTCACCGCTCGCGCTGGCGAAATGCTCGAGAGAGTTGGGATCCTTGGCGATGGAGTAGACACCGTCGACGTGACCTCGTCCAAGCTGTCCGATAAAGGGCTGGGCGTGCATGCGCTCGAGCTTGACGGCGTTGATGGCTCGTTTGTACTCGCGTGCGCGCTCGAAGGGGTGCAGCGCAGAGTCGAGGTTGCGGGGCTGCTTGGAAACGTCCGAGCCGGCGGCCTGCTGGGCCGACACGGAGCGGCTGATGGCCTTGATCTTCATGGTTGAGAGGACCCCTATGAAATCGATTGGACTGAAAGTTGAAGCTCTCTCTCTCAATCTAGAGATATTTCCTATTGTCGAGGCTGGTTCAATGCAAATATGGTGGGGATAACTTTTTTTCTGCCAGTCTTATCGCGATAATGCAGAAGAACCATGCAGGCCGATAAGACCCCGGATTAGGTAATATTCCGTGAGCGAGCTGCAAGTTCTCGATCGCATGTAGTAATCCAATGCCAGGCACATCCGCTTCAAAGGGTGCTTGGCAAAAACTCTCCTCGCTCTTTGTCCCTTGTTTCGTCATATCCATTGAACGAGTTTCACGACAAAGCAACACCTGCAGCACGTACGCTTACCCGATAGTCGAATTACAATATTGCTTTTGCGCGATCACCGCGCTCATACTTGCTATCACATAACGAATCTTAACATCGAGCGAGCGCGCGCGCCGCCGCAAGCATGGACGGGATGGACTATGATCCTATGGTTATGGACGGGGAGCCTGAGCAGCCTCAGGTGAAGATCTCTGCGGTATGGGATTTGATCCCCCCCCCTGTTCCTTCAAGAGTCGCTGAGCTGAGCTGATTGTTGTGTGCGACTCTCAGGCCGACCACACTCACGTCGACTTTGAGCTCTCCAAGACCAACCTCTCGTTCGCCAACGCGCTGCGGCGCGTCATCCAGGCAGAGGTGCCCACCATCGCCATCGACGTGGTAGAGATCGAGATCAACAGCTCCGTGCTGGCCGACGAGTTCATCGCCCACCGTCTGGGCCTCATCCCGCTCGACTCCAAGGGTGTGGGCGAGCTGAACAACTCGCGAGACTGCGACTGCGAGCAGTACTGTGAGCAGTGCAGCGTCACCCTAAACATGCACGCCAAGTGCACCTCGGACGAGATTATGAAGGTTTACGCCCGCGACCTTGTTGTTGACGGTAGGCACGCAAACTCGGTCGGGAGCCCCGTCATCACAGACCCCGAGGGTTACGGCTGCCTGATCGCAAAGCTGCGCAAGGATCAAGAGCTGAAGATCACCTGCATCGCGAAGAAGGGTATCGCAAAGGAGCATGCCAAGTGGATGCCCACTTCGGCTGTTGGATTCGAGTACGACCCTCACAACAAGCTGCACCATTTGGACATGTGGTTCGAGAACGACACAGATCCTGAGGTAGAATGGTGAGATCACCAGGTTCTTAGTGGCCTACTCATTACTGACTTTAAGCAGGCCCAAGAGCAAATACGCACAGTGGGAAGACCCCCCGCAAGAAGGCGAGCCCTTTGACTACGACGCAGTCCCCAACCGGTTCTACTTTGAGGTGGAAACATCAGGAAGCATGGAACCCGACCAGATCGTGCAGAGCGGCATCCGAGTACTGCAGCAAAAGATTGGAGGTCTCCTCAAGGGTCTTGACCCTAGGAAGTACGGCGGCGACGAGGCCGAGTTCGACGGGCCGCGGAGCCCTGATATGAACATGGACGGTGGCACGACGCCCTGGCAAGATGGTGGCTATACCACACCGTACGGCGGCAACGCCACGGCCTACGGAGGGGGTATGACGGCTTACGGGACGACACCTTATGGACAGTCCTCCTGGCAGTGAGGGACCAAAGAGGGCGTTTGAAATGGGTTATTTTAATTCGATAATCAAGGGTGGTGTCCAGGGGTGGTGAATCTTGAAACGGTAACCAAAAACAGCATAGCAACGGTCGTAGAATGGATTCTTTTTATTGTTTTCTGGATTGAACCTGGATAGAACCCATCTCAAATGCTACAGCTTTCTAATTGCACATCGTCTCTTTTTTCTACCTCTAGTCGTGGTATCCAAAGCGAGTTATTTATTCCCTGCTCGACATGAGCCCCCCCCTCGAGTTGCCCAACAAATAAACGCCGTCGAGAATGCACCGTGTATGTATGGTGACAAGACAATGTTAACGCCAAGATTTTTATGCCCATCTCTCTTTTTTCACTTCTCCCTCTCTTGTCTATCGTTATCCCACCTAGTTCTATAGGTTCGCATCTAGGCCCTTGACCTTGCGGTAGGCGTTTCTGTGCATCTCTAGGAAGACAAATGTACAAATAGTTTGCCTGATCTCGTGTTAGTTGCTTTGTATGCCATATTCGAGGGGGTCACTTACGGTCCAAGTCTGAGAAAGCTGGGAACCCATCCCTTAAACATCCACATGAGGCCATCGGAGCGGTAAATGTCGCCAATGAGGTGCAGAACACCGTGATTGTGCGACGAAGACATAACACGGGTCTTGATGACATCGATGGGGCTCGTGACGGTAGCGGCGACCAGACCGGCGAGGAACGAGGCGGTAAAGTGCGTCTTGAGGTTGTCCTCCATGGGGGTGTACTTGAGTAGAAGGCGCTTCGAGACGTCGTAGCTGGCGAGTTGTCCGGCAGTCATGAACATGGCGCGGGTGCTGTTGGGCCACCATCCTCGGAACATGCTCTTGGGACCCTCCTCGCGAGCCATTCGCACCATTCCGTCAAAGGCATGGCGGTAGTTACGACGTTCGGCGGGAGGAAGCGCAGCGTCGTGCTGCATGCGCACGTTGAGCACATCGGCAAAGTTACCAGCAATACCACCCAGGAAGCCCGAGACGGTAGCCAGACCGATGAGCGCGGGAAACGAAGGATCGCGGCCGGAGCTAGACATTCGAGTCTTGAGCTCCTCGTAGACGCCGAAGCGGACGGTCGAGTAGGTCATCTGACGGAGGAGCGAGGCTGAGATGCCGCTATACAGCCCGAGGGGTCCATCGTGCCGGAGGATGTGGACAAAGGTACCGACCATGTTCTTGGGCGCATTGCCTGTGCGCATCTGGAGACGGACCTAGAATGGGGTGAGCATGTGAACGTATGCGAGATCTGTGGAGACGGGGGGGGGGGGGCCGCGAGATCTACCTTGACTGTATCTCTGGTTAGCAATGTACATGTTCAAGATGGTTCAACACCACAACGTACCTAGATCCAATGGATGCGTGACACAGGCGGCCAAGCTGCTAGCACTTCCGCCGAACCAGAACGGATACCGTATCGAGGCCTTCTTCCTTGTCGGCTCTTCCTTCTTGACGGGCTCCGCGTTTGTCGACATGTTGGCCACGGATTCTTGCGCAGCGGCCATGTTGTGGTTGTTTGCGGGCGGGGGATATAGTACGGAGATAGGATCCGGCCGTATGGGAGAACAAAGCAAGCTTCACGAGCTGAGAGACACTATCGTCGACATTCCCTTGGATCGAGTAAACTTGCGAACGCGGAAAACGAGCGACAAGGTAGCGCGGAGTGGGCGCGCGATGATGAATTGGGGGGGGGACTTGAGGATTAGAACCTGCGTAAGCACGGATGGGGTAGGTTTTTGGAATTTTTTTCTCTTCTCCTCGTTATCCCTGACCCTCAGTTATCTCTGGTTTTCCAATTGACCGAGCTTTTTGGGCTGGAAAGCCGGAGATTCGGATCGGGGGAGTGCATCCGAAAAGGCAGGGATCGTGGGACTTTTCTTTCTCTCTCTTCGGTTGCGCCAACGGCGGCCGTTGAAAAGGCGAATCGTGGAAATTCCGTCATGTTTTTTTGCGGGTCGTTCCGGCTTCGGAGTTGGACTCCGTTGTCCCTCCGGAGCAGCTGTAACGCCGAACGCCGAACTTTTTCTGCAAGAGAAACGGAATGATGGAACCACTCATATTCGAGATAATCAAACCTCAAAGCTCTCTTTGCGATTGCGTCCACGAGCCATTGGTGTCTGCTGCATGGTCCGGTCGCCTTATAATGTGATTGTCGAGCTCCGTACTCGGTCAAAAATGAGATTCTACGCCCAGGGCATGCGCTGCCTCCGGGCATCTGCCCCGCGAGCCGCCCACCTCTCCCGGAGCTCCATCATCCTCCGAACAGCTTGCGCCGTGAGGGCATACTCGTCGGGTCGGTCCAGCTGCAGCTGAATACTTGCATAGACGTCTCGCTGACTGGCTTGACCGCGTTGCAGTACCTCCGACGGGCTCTCCAAGCTCTAAACAAGGCTCCGTCACTATCCGTGGGCAGACCATCAAGACGGATCCCGAGTGGTTCAACGCCCCAGCCAATGTCCTCGATGCTACTTCGAGGAGACTGCACCTGCAAAAGGATCACCCTGTTTCCATCACCCGCCAGATCATCCAATCCAACTTCCCCGAACCTACCTACAAGTACCACAATGAGTTCAGTCCCGTTGTGTCCACCGCCCAGAACTTTGACTCGCTCGGCTTCCCCGCGAACCATCCCGGCCGTGCTCTGTCAGATACCTACTACCTGAACAGCGAGACTCTCCTGCGAACGCATACGAGTGCCCACCAAGCCGACACTTTCCGGGCCAACCAAAGTGCTGGCTACCTCATCTCTGCCGACGTCTATAGGCGAGACGCCATTGACCGGAGTCACTATCCCGTTTTCCATCAGATGGAGGGTGCCATGTCATGGGATCGTAACCAAGTTCCTAATGGTGACATTGCTGCGGCTGTGTGGAAGGACTTTGAGAACCTTCCTGTGCATGGAGTCCAAGTAGATGACCCAAACCCAGCCATTCATCCCGAGCGCAACCCTCTTCAGGAGCCCCATCACACGGCGGCTGAGGCTGAGGCTATCGGCGCTCACTTGAAGAGGTCACTTGAGTCCATGGTTGTCGACATCTTTTCCCGGGCCAAGGCTGCCGCGATCAAGGAGGATCCCGATTTTGTTGATGAACCGCTCCAGATGCGATGGGTTGAGGCATACTTCCCCTTCACTAGCCCCTCGTGGGAGCTTGAGGTTTACTATGCAGGCGACTGGCTCGAGGTGCTCGGATGCGGTGTGGTTAAGCAGGATATTTTGATCAACGCTGGCGTGCCGAACCGTCTGGGTTGGGCGTTTGGCATCGGTATCGACCGCATTGCCATGCTCCTCTTCAAGATCCCCGATATCCGCCTGTTCTGGTCCAAAGACAACCGATTCCTGTCGCAGTTCGAGGGCGTGACTGACAACCTCGACACACTGAAGCGCTTCGTGCCCTTCTCCAAGTACCCTCCCTGCCCCAAGGACGTGTCCTTCTGGCTGAGCTCGACGTCGGCGGCGGGTGGCAATACCAAGGGCAGCTTCCACGAGAACGATGTGATGGAGCTGGTACGCAACGTGGCAGGCGACAATGTAGAGGATGTGCGGCTCATCGACGAGTTTACGCATCCCAAGACGGGGCGCAAGAGCATGGCGTACCGAATGGTGTATCGCAGCCTGGAGCGGACGCTGACCAACGAAGAGGCCTTGGGTTTCCACGAGAGGGTCCGCGAGGCTCTCGTCAAGGAGCTGGGTGTCGAGCTTCGCTGAGCCACTCAGCTCGTGACTGGCCCACGCGCGCAAGGCTAGAATAGGGAGCGCCGGCAGTGCATCATGCGGAGGAGAGGGGAGCTGGGTCTGTGGAGTAGTAGCTGAGGCTCGTGAGCCTCCTGCTCCAGATCCAGCTTGACATGGTAGACCCCGGGCTAGACCTAGATCTGTATGCTGGAAGCGGATCCAGCTGCGGAGATGTACTAGTATCTGTACTGTATCTTAGCTATTCAACGTATGTATGTATCATGACGGATTCCTCGTAAAGGGAGCGCTGCCCCGTGAGCTAGTGTTTTGAATGCCATGGCCATGGCCGCAGCTCATGACGACGCGGTCGGTTCTTGAGTAGCTGCTGATGCTGCGCCTTGCCCAGTGGCCAACTCCCCAGCAATCTTAGACAAGCGGAGGAAAGGATCCCAGCCAGCCCGAGGCCCGTCTCTCGTCTCGGGATGTGGATGTGGATAAGCAGGTTCGAATTGCAAATGAGCAGGATTCCAATGGCTTTGCGAGAGTGACGTCGTCAGTCCGAGCTGAGCCACGCGACAAAACGGGGGGTCCAGGTCGTGTCCCTTGCAGATAGCCAAGCTGCCTCCCAGCGGGGCGGATGAATTTTGACAGGGGCTGGTGGCTCGTGCGTTGTGGCGTTCAATTGCAGCCGTGGCTTGTTTCGGAGGGAGGTCTCCAACCTTTTGATGATGAGGCATTCCTCGGCGGTTTATTGGGTCTTTGAAGGAATTAAACTCGGGGTTGCTTGTTTGATGATTAGAGTTGTCTTGTTAGGGCGGAATCTTGTAATTGTCCGAAATCTAGGGTGGTTGGTTGATACACGTTGAATCATGGCTTCGTCATAAGAGCTTAGATTGATTCAAGACGAGGATAATGATGGACAAAAGTGCCTTACTGGCAAATGAAAGCATAGGTAGAGTCGTTTCATAGATTGCAAGTTACCGAGCATTCCTCGATAAACTAATCCTTTCACCCGTAAAACCCTTCTATCGGCGATTTACACGTCTTGTCTCGGTCTAAGATCTGAAGAAGAACCGACTTCCGCAATAGGAAGGTATAGGCAAGACGAGGGACTTGTGTGCGTGCTTGTTGGGCGCAATTGCGGAAAGGAATAGGTGCTGTCATGATTGCAGGTCGTACTGTAACCCTTTCGATCGAAATGGAATCCCGCGTGTATTGGACAGTGGATATGCGCATAACGCTAGCAACTTTGAAATTGCGGGGGTTGAAGAGTAGAGCAGATAGCAATGGTGTGTCGAGGCGGAGTTTCATATGATTCCATAGTCATTTTACTGCGGCTTCTCAGTAGTTGTCAAGGCAGATATTACTCAACTCCATTCTTCCATGGCTTAGCCGTTGAGAGAGCCAAATGGGCTGAACGACACAACTCTTGCGCAGCACACCTCGGCAGTCCTCGATCGGCTGAGTTTCGCCCAACCTACTTGTCGTGTTGTATCCTTCACCGCCCATCAATAAACCCTCCAAGGTGCATCGGCGGCACTGACGATGGATGCGGACATCCGGTCCTCTGAACCCCGCTCGGAGGGGGGGGGATGGATGTATCCCGAGACACTACACTTTCTGTAAGAGGCCAAATGTCTTGGCAAAAAGACTAAGAGGGGATGTACAAGCCCAGAACTGCGGAGAGAGCGTACTCCTGCTGCGGTTGAGGCTGTCACGACGTTCGCAATCTCGTTTAATAAAACCCTTCAGCCACGAGTTGAACAAAACTCGATAGTCTGAATAAGCTGGGCGAAGTTATGACAGCGTAATCGTGCTCGGCACCTTCGGCCCAGACACTTCTTTTCCCTCAGAGGGAAATAAAATGGTTGTTTTTCCTTGTTCACCCCCTCTCTTGCACAGCCCCCTTCGAGTTGAGAAAAATGGTCTTGGGACAAGGGAAAAAAGGTCATCGATCATCGAGAGCCTACGACTGGCTGCGCCCAATTTTTTTGACTCGTGGGGGATCCCAGTAACTGGGCGGTTGGGGGTGTCTGGCGCTTTGTAGGCGCCAGATATGAAACTAGTAGTTCCAAAACGAAAAACGAAACCTCCCCTTGTTGAGACTATCGTGTTTGATCCTTTCTTTACCTCAGCGCTTATCTAAAAGTAAGAACAAAAAAAGAAGCAAAAAGTCTTTCGAGTTTCATAAGACGCTGAAACCCCCCCTTTGGAGTGAAGGAAAGTGTAGCGCAGCGAATCGTCGGTTTGGGGTTGACGTGCGCGAGCAAAGTGCAGTAGTCTCATGCACGTCTCCAGGGGGTTGGTTGGGCGTCTGTGTTCGTAGTAGAGATGAAGATGGCGCCTTTTCGAGACGGGATAGTAGGTCTCGAGATGGGGTATGGGGGCAGTGAATTTGTCTGCTGCTTTTTTTTTTTTTTTTGCTATTAGGTTTCTTTTCGTTTTCGGTTTGATGATATCTCTCCACCTTGCTTTCACTGCCTCCCCCCCGAGTGATCCCATGGACGACGTACTATGTAGGCATGGTCCGTAGGAGTGAGTGTCTTGGACGGCTCTAGAATCTGGCAAAATTTTTTGTTGAAAGCACTGCCTCTGTCAACTGAATCGCAAGCCTGGCGTACTGTACCCCGTGTAGAGAAGTGGGCAGTTAAGGTTTCTAGGCCACCCCCTGGGATGGAGAGAGAGAATCGCCATCGCCATGGCCGTAACCGTAAGTGGCCGTGACCAAGGGCGGCAACCCATCCATTGCTTTTGAAGTGGAGAACAAGAAGAGCACAGCCTTGATGGCCCGTGCCCCCATATGCAGCCACGCCCCCCTGTCCTGTCCCGTACGTGGCCACCAGATGGAACCTGAACCCTCCTCTCCAGCTAAGCCTCTCTTTTTTTTGCCCCGTCTTCGGGACATGCAAGGTCAGTAAGCGGCTTGATATAATAGCCCGCCCATATCACCACACTTGCACTTTCTTTAAACCAGAACAACAACACAAACACCAACAACTACAACTACACGACTACAGCTACAGCTACACCAATAAAACATCACAGACTACAGCTACAGTCACACGACAACAGTCTAGAATCAACACCAACGAACTTCACCACCACCTATTCTTCAACTACCACAACCACAACCACATCCACAATGGAGCCTTCACCTCGACACTCCCGTTCCTCCTCGTCCGCCTCGCGACGATCAAACCTCACTCTCGACCTCTCGTCCATCCCGCCCATGACCCCGCCCACACCTCCCTCAAACACCCTCCTCTTCACCAACCTCGCCGACCCGGCCATCTTCCTACCCGAGAACCTCGACGTCATCCGCGACCTCATCTCCCACCCTGCCACCATCCACGCCTTCTCCCCGCCCAAGTCCTTCCGACGCATCGTCGTC
>JABCKD010001234.1:0-26446 GCA_013186415.1 Fusarium sp. NRRL 66088 | reverse complement strand
CCCCCCATCCCTCCCTCTTGTTTTCTCTTCAGTTTTCGCGACGCCAGACAGGGGTGCTATCTCTTCTGTGAGACGAGCGTATCGAACACTATGGCTGATATCATCGGTGACCCCTTGATTGGCCCGATGCCACCGATATCAGCGGCGGCATCGTAGTGTGTGTGTTCATGTGTGTTGTGTAGTGTAGCCCTCTGCTACTCCTCACCTGGTTGCTTTTTTTTCCCCCTCACGTTCAAACAGGCGCGTGAGGCTCAGCCCCCCCCCCCATCTCTTGGCTTTCTGGGGAAATGGAGATTGATTTTCCATCTGAGCGCAGTGGTCACGACGAGGACCCAGAATCTGGGGGGAAACAATGGATCCTCCTTGCCCATCCAGATCCTCCCCCAGAGTCGAGACTGTTTAAACTCGAGATTCCATTACGAAATGGTTTGCCCTTCTGCGGTCATGATGCGACCCGCGCGTATCTGGGGTAAGATGGTCTCGATGGGTGAGGTGAGGGAAAGGGGTCAGACCCAGAGGGGCATCCAATACATTTCGGAGGAGGGATACGTGCTACTCCAACTAATAGCCTCACGACGCTAGCCTCTTGAAGCAGGTGTGAATAGAGACCCATAAGCCCATGAGGTTTTGCCAGGGACCCCATGGTCTGGTCGGTGCGGAGTAGTTGGTCCAGTATTCCCACTGCGGAACCGTCTATCAAGATCCAGGCCTTGGCCTCTCTTTTTTTTTTCCCCACGTAAGCTTCGTCTGTCATCGGGTCACGATGCCTTATTGTTCACTTGTCAACTTCTCGATTCATCGCAAGAACATCGCGGCTATCCAAAAAGCCCTTGGACGGTTTGTCCGGTGGCGCCCCTAGCATGGCCTGCTAGCCCCGTGAGTCGCGCAAGACATTGAATCGTACCACCGGCATTGGTGATGCCGGTTCTGACCATTCCAGAGACGCTTCATGGCATGGTTGGCAAATGTCCATGTCCATGCTGGGTACGGGTTTCAGCTGTTCTTCTCTAGTTTGTCGGGATTCGCTTCGCTAGGGTCATTGCTACCGTAGCTGGCCCAACGGAGTGGTAAGTTCTCTCTTACTGCCACTCGTGTCATCCTCGCCACACCTAGGCAGGTTAAGCATAATCGCATGTGACTTGACTTCCCGTAGATCCCTTCTCTTACCCTAGGGTAGGTAATATACAGTGTCGAGTATATGTGCCATTGTAAGAATGTCTTCAGATGTGTCATGTTTGCCAGAGTGTTGGCCACTATCAAAAGGTCCAATAACTAGGATCAACGAAGCAGATACAAACACTTGGCTGAATGGATCCATGCTGTGCCTCAATGGCGAAAAGATACTCAAATCTCCCGCAAATCTGTCAGCAGACTTCTGCATGTCTACACCGAGGCTATCACGCCAAAGCATATCTGCCTGAATGTCATTCAACCACCAACCAATTCTTGCACACTAGTTCCCGTTGAAACCTTGACGTAAATCTTTCTCTGCAAATGTGCCAATTAGGAAACTCGTTGTTAGGTGGCGTCTCTAGCATGTCTTGCTCATAGCTAATCTCGGAAAGGCCAAGTCACTTCACCGGCAAACAGTGTGCCGGTTTGCATCATCATTCCAGAGCCTTGATACTGCAATCTCTACCTTTACTGAGCTATTGCCATGGCAGCAAACACAATGCCATCCATCTGAGGTGTCGGTAGAGGCTCTACATTCCCTCGCTCATATCGTACCAACCACACCGCGTCCTCGTTGACAGCCTCCAGTGCCTCCCGCACTCCAACGTTTCGCTCCAAAACGTCTGACAGCAAGTCGAGAATGTCATCAAACATGTCCTCGTCCACATGAACGTGCGACACTATTGCTGTCAATAGCTCGACCGTGGCCTCCCACACTCGCGCCGGGGACGCAAATCTCCCCAGGTCACCACCAGAATACGGTGCCACCGCCTGTGGGTTGCCACCGAGGCTGCCTCCGCTCCTCAGGGGCATCACAATTCGGCTATCGTCGCTCTCTCGTCCCCGCGTAATCCTAACTTCCCCACGGGGTTTGGTCTGCCCCGGTCGCCCGGAAGCCTCAAGCTTAGCCTTGCGACACCACCCCCGAAGCCAATCGGCCCAGTCCGTCTTGAACCGAGAGCTGAGAAAGTCTCCTGCTGCTGCGCAAAGCCCAGCCAGGGCGTGGCACGCCTCGACCACGATATAAGCTTCTGGATCATGCAGCCTGTCAATCACTACCGGCCAGATCGAGTTGACCAGTGGCAAGAATGCGTCCTCATCGGGAGCCAGAGCTGTAGATGCCGTCGTCAGCAACTCTAGCAGTGACCTCCGAAGTGTTGGTGTCGGGGATGTCAGATAGTGCTGGGTTAGGTTTGCCACTCTCAGCAGCAACTGGTACGTTTGAGAGTTTGGAGGTTTCTCTTCCTCGGCTGGAGGATTTGCCCCATCTTCGTCGTCGTCTTCCTTCTTGTCCTCCTTCTTCCAAGGTATCGTCGGGTGGCCACGCACTTGATCTGTCTCCGTCTCGTCACGAGAGGTTCTCTCTTTTCTCTTTGTCAGGGTATCCAAGAGAGAAGATATTTCATCGGGTTTCTGCGCTTTCTTTCGGTGATCAGGCTTTGAGCTCGTCTGGTGTTCCAACAAAAGCATGTCAGAACGAACACCTTGGTCCACCACCTCTTTAAGTACACTGAAGAGGTTCTCCACAAACACTGGGTAGCCGTGATAGTTGTCCAGGGCACCGAAAATGGAGTCAATGACGTCGTCAAGGTAAGGGACTAGTCGAGGACCTGCTAATCGGATCATCATAGTCAAGACATTGATCGATGCCGGTGAGATATCCAAAGTGTTCAATCGCAAAGAGACAGAATTGACCATGTAATCAACGTTGCTGATGATGAGTTCCGAAACACTGGAATATCCGCATGAGGCTGCTATGCTGTTCAACGTGACGATGGCGTGATTCTGTAGACCTTGGCTATTGGACCCCAAGAATGTTGCGATTGGAAACAGTACGTCGATCAGTTCTGGCCGAAATGATTCTCCCGATCTCTGGGCCGTGTAGGCAGTAGCCTCCAAGGCGAGAGCTTCCAGTCGCCAATCGACAGGTTCTACCTCTGTATGGCGGTCGAGAATTTGTACCGCCGTCGTATACAGCTCATTGAGAATACCCTCGACATCCCCAGCTGGGTCGCTCAGAGATGACAGATTCAAGAACATATCTTCCTCTGCCGAAGCATTATGGCTGGCCTTGACGAGTTGGAAGCAAAGCCAAAAGGCAGAAACTTGCCCAACCGAGTTTCCAGACTCCTGTGCCTGTTCCAGCATAGTGCTTGCGAGCCTCACTTTCTGAGAGGACGAGCCAAGAAAAGAAATAAGCGATGTCATCTCGCCCCGAATATCTTTCTGGCTCTCAGAGGGAAGAAGAATAGGCTGATATTGCGTGTCCCTGTACTCGCTTGAATCTCCCCCAGCAATCAGTTTCACATCAGTGATTTCGTTTGTTGGCTGAATCTTTGATGCCTGAACAAGTGAGATGACACTATCCCTAAGCATGGTCGACATTGAATCCTCAAGAGTCGACGATTGTATGTGTAGACTTTTGAGCAGTTCGAGTGCCTTCAAAACGTTTCGTATCGCGTCTCGCTTCGTCTGTTCGTCTGCCGCTTGCATCAAACGCGACAGACTTGACATCCAGTTGTAGGCCGTAGTCTTGACGATCTCACCGAGCTCTGGGTAGATGCTGACAAGATCCTGCAGGCTGGTTTGTGTCAAAGATGCCTTTTCCTCTGTCTCCCCGAGAACAATAGCTGTTTCGATCAAGATGTTTGCGCAGTTTTCCAGGGTCTTGTGGCATTCATCCAAGATGGTGACACAAAGTTTGTTGAGAGCGGATCTGACATGGGCGGAATCATGGGTTCGAAGCTTCATCATAGTAGAGAGTGCTTTCTTCACTTGGATGGCAGACGCTTTGAGCCATGAAGGTGAGAGAATTTTGTTGTCATGATCCTCGTCCTCTTGTTCGGCCTCGGACTTGGCGAGTATTGACCGCGTTCTGAGATCAGCCAAAACGGTCGTCAACAACAGGCTCACAGTCTCTAGACATTTTGCAAGAACATTCCCCTTGTATCGATTCGGAGAGGATGAAACCTTTGCCAGCGAAGAGACAGTGCCCGGAAGGAAACTGGCCAGCGCGGCAGGCTCTTTGATGGTGCGGTAGACGGCTTGCAGGGCTCGCAACGCTTCTTGTTGTATTTGAGGCGTTGCGCCGCTGACAACCCCATCTAACATGACAGTAACGCCGTGACCAAGTGCAGGTATTGTTTCTGCTTCCGAGAGTCCCGATGCCGCTGTGGTGGATGTGCCAGCTGTGGTGAAAAGGGCAGTCAGCCCACGAAAAGCTTCCAGTGCAGTCTCCTCGGCCACATGTCGCTTTTGGGCAGAGACAGGTGTTCCGTCAAGTATAAAGGTCAGAAGACTCAGGATTTGTTTCACTAGCTCTGCGGAAATCTTGGTCTTCCATCCATGAGTGATCAAGATGGCGAGTGCCTTGATGCAGTTCTCGATCAAGGGCATAGGATACTGATCCATCTGACGGAAGATGTGGTAAAGCGGAAAGAAGACATATTCGGAGAGCTTTTCGTCCAGTGCCACTGGATTTTGCTGGATCTGCTCATTCAGAATCTCAAGTACTCGCCCAGTGAGCTCGGTCAGCTCGCGAGCGGAAGCTGGATTGTCACCCTCTCGAATGGCCAACTGGCTGATCTTGACGCAGCATGGCTTGAGCTATAGATCTGTTAGATGTGTTCAAGCGGTAAATATTAAGGTAGCTGACTTTTTGGAAGAACTCATTCCTCTCCTGACTGCCGGGTGTAGATGCCATGGTAGGTGAAGCGAGGAGCTTCTTACCAGCTACACATGCATACTCTCCACAGCGAAAAGTCAGCAATAAGCGAATACGAAATCGAATGCGCCGTAATTGCTTGGCAAACGTGTAAAGGTGATGCAAATGTGAGTTTCTGAGCTTGACAACAGAGGATGGTGGTTTCAATGTGCTGAGAAGCGTCGCTTGTGAACCCAGAAAAGGTGGAGGGGCTGAGATGTGGCTGTACAGTGTGAGATTTCTAAAAACTGTACAAAAGAGGGTCAATGTGTCTAACAAGGCTGATAGCACAACCAAGAGCTCCAAGTATGAACAGCTTAAGCAAATAACACAATTGGCCAAATGATGTTTCTTCATTCATCAATCTTTCTTTCCTTACTGTGTGGCCAATTCACTGCGGGCAATATTCTGCGGAATCTCTAAACTACCTAATCCATCCCAGATGTCATCATGCACTGTGCCCTATCGTACTCGTATCCGTCCGATCTCGCACCTACACCAGAGTTGAATACGCTCAACTTCAGCATGAAGAGGCTGGTTTCCACTAGAAAACTACAGACTTGGCTCTTTCAACCAAAGTCCCCTCGATTCAACCATTTGGTAAGAGAATGGGAGACCCGCTGTTCCAAACCCAGGACTGCAACTTATATACCGCATTAGTTCGCCCAGACCTTCTCCGCATCTCTGCTTTCAAGGAACAACCACCACAAAACTCATTCAGCTCCGACAACCAAGATCACGGCAAATAAAACAATCATGGCTCCCTCTGGTCCCTTTTCAGTTACCGTTCATCCCTTCGAGTCCAAGACTCGAGCCTCTTGTGCATACGAGATTGGACTTGCCTCAGCCAAGAATGCTGTCATCTTCATCGGTGGTCTCACAGATGGTCCTCACACTATCCCCTACACACGGCTCCTAGCCCAGAGATTGGAGGAGGCCAAGGAACCTGGTTACTCTGTTTTCGAGATCCGCATGCGAAGCTCCTTTATCGGATTTGGTATCTCAAGCCTTTCCAATGATGTGGAGGACATCTCCTCTTTGGTCAAGTATCTTCGAAGCATCGGCAAGGAGAAGATTGTCCTGTTTGGTTCTTCCACTGGTTGCCAGGTATGTCCACGAATTACTCTCTCGGACAATTTCTGACATGTTGCAGGATTGCATCGAGTACACCAACTACGCCAAGCACAACAATGAGCGTGTCGACGGCTTCATTATGCAAGGTCCTATCTCGGATCGCGAGACAATGGACCTTATCATGCCTGACCCTCAACCAAGTCTTGACCTTGCGGCCAAGATGATTGCCGAGGGAAAGGAAGGCGACTGTATGCCTTTCGACATGATTCCCGCCGTCTTGGGGGCACCCATCTCGGCCTATCGATTCCAGTCTCTTGCTGCCCCAGGGTATGTTCCACAGTGTAGTATGCTTGCTCCAACAGGCTGACGCTGTGCACAGAGGTGATGACGATTACTTCTCCTCCGATCTTCCCGAGGAGAGAGTAGCGGCGAACTGGGCAAAATTCGAGAAGCCCGTACTGGTTCTTCACTCTGGAAATGACGAGTATGTGCCTGAGCGCGTTGACCAGGCAGCTCGCAACAAGAAGTACCAGGAACTGAACCCAGTGGTTAGCCCCTTGTCGGGGCTTATTCCTGGCGCGAGTCACACTGTTGACCAACCTGAGGCTCAGGAATGGCTTACCAAGCGGGTAATCGAGTTCCTGGGGACTCTGGAAAAGTAATTAATCTATGTCAGCATAGTCATATTTTTGCTAGGTCCGGGTTGTAAGAACAGGCCATACGCATAGCTAGAGTGCCTATTGCAACTCTGTGAGTCAGTCTGAATTACGCGCGTCTGCGGGTAGTCTAATTATTACGGGTTCTGAACGCACAAGCAGAGTGACTCATTAACAAAAGCTCGACAAAATAGCACGAAGGAAGTCAAGATGAAAACAACCCAGGCCCCATCACGTGAAGAACCTAATCGTAAAGACAACTTAAAGCCGCAAACAGCGAATGACCAAAAACGTCGTGCCAAAAACAACAAGACATGATTTCCTCCATTCAATGTGCAGGGTAACTCCTCAACGGCTTAGATACATACAAATGCTGCAGGGTTAGGTAAGCACCCAATTGGAAGTAATGCAGGCAACTATCGCCGACATCTCCGTGATGGCCATGCTCTTCCCCACTTGGCCTCCAGCTGAGCTGCCTGGGGTCTGCGTTAGCGCGTATCTTTACGTAGGATTTTGACGATTTTTAGGACCCCCAGCTTACCAACCATCAGCAGGTCATTTCGACAAGATTCTGCTGCGACTGGACTTTAGGTCGTCGGAAGTCGCCCAAGCATTTTTTATCTTTTTGCTCCTCTCCATCTCTCGTTAAAGCGCTGACCGGATCAGGATCTGGCAGCATCAATCAGCGAACGCCACAGGTAGATCTTGGCCTGCCGAGCAGATCCCGACCCATTTTGCGCCGTCCGTTCTCGCTGGGTTCGCGACCAGGCGCTCTGACGTTGCGCAAGCTTGCCGAGAGCCTTGACGGCCTGCAACTCCGACCCCCGACCGATTCTGACGCGCCACCGACTCTGCAACCTTTGCTTTGCTTTGCTTTGCAAGAGCAGCTCTTTTGCTCTAGCATGAGGCGATAGTTACACCAGACAATCGCAGCCCCGCAGTCTTTCTCGAGCTACGAGCCACGGGACACAATGGCTCTTTACGATGAGCAAAAGGTCCTCTATGAGACCGGCTCGTTCACGGGTTTCCGCCCTCTCCGCGAGCTGGGCGCCAACTACCTCTCCGCGAGCCCCTTCAAGCAGCCTCTCTGCGGAAATGAAGAGGGTTGGGGTCCTCTGAGCCCCCATCGATACGATTTTACGCCATGCTTCATCGACGTCTGGATCGCGGCCGTCTCCGTCTTCGGCCTCGTCTTTGGATCACTCGCCGTCTGGTGGCTCCTTGTGAGGAAGCAGCAGCAGGAATCGCAAGCCAAGAACACGCATTTCTACATTAAGCAGGTAAATAATTAATCCCCGCGACAGACTGCGACCTTGTCACGGTTCAATTGAGCTAACTGTGCTTGCGACTACTAGACTCTCCTCGCCGTCATCATCGTCGACGTCATTGCTCAGCTCGTCATCCAGATCCTGTCTATGCCAGCCATTTGGTTTGGCGACTTTAGAGTCTTGACCACATTCTTGACAATCCTTTCACTTTGCGTCGTCTTCTCCATCCAATGGGTTGAGCACTCGCGCATTCGATATCCTAGCGGAGTCGCCCTCTTCTACTGGCTCCTGCTCCTCATCTCATTCGCCGTCAAGCTACGATCCCTGATCTCGCAGCAGCTCTACCAATCGCAATTGCCCTACTTTATCGTCTATTGCGTCGGCGTTGGATTGTCTCTGGTCGAATTTCTCATTGAGTGGCTCTGGCCGCGAAACGTTGGCCCCAATGGCTACGAAGCCATTGAGGAAGAGGAGGAATGCCCTGTCGAGTACTGCAACGCCTTCTCTCAGTTGACCTTCTCCTGGATGACCCCGATGATGAAATATGGCTACAAGGTGTTCCTGACCGAAGATGACCTCTGGGCATTGGCCAAGGACGACCAGACCAAGAACACTGGAGCGCGCTTCGATAAGGCCTGGCAATACGAGTTGGATCATCGAAAGAACCCTTCTCTCTGGATTGTCCTGTTTAAGGCGTATGGCGGACCCTACATGCTGGCTGCCGTCTACAAGGTCGGAAACGACATCTCACAGTATATCCAGCCTCAACTGCTGCGTCTCCTTATCGCATTTGTGTATTCGTACTATGACCCCAAGCAAACCGAACAGCCCGTGATTCAGGGTGCCGCGATTGCGCTGGCCATGTTTGCCTGTGCTGTCTTCCAGACAACCATGGTGGTAAGTGACCTTGGCACCACACTCACTATATCCTTCACTAACACGATGGCAGCACCAATACTTCCAGCTCGCTTTTGTGACGGGTATGCATATCAAGGGTGGATTGTCTTCGGCCATTTACCGAAAGTCACTTCGACTGTCCAACGAAGGCAGAGCCGCCAAGTCAACTGGTGACATTGTCAACTACATGGCTGTTGATGCTCAGCGTCTGCAGGATCTTACCCAGTTCGCTCAGCAGATCTGGTCCGCTCCCTTCCAGATCATCATTTGCATGGTTTCTCTGTACAACTTGGTTGGATGGTCTATGATGGCAGGCATTGTCGTCATGATCGTCATGATGCCGGTGCAGGGCTTCGTCGCTCGTATCATGAAGAACATGCAGAAGACCCAGATGAAGAACAAGGACGCTCGAAGCCGTCTCATCAATGAGATTATCAACAACATGAAGAGCATCAAGCTGTACGCATGGGGCTCTGCCTTTATGAACAAGCTCAACTATGTCCGAAACGAACAGGAGCTGAAGAACCTGCGAAAGATCGGTGCTACTCAGGCCTTTGCCAACTTCACCTGGACAACAGCCCCCTTCTTCGTGTCTTGCTCGACCTTTTCTGTCTTCGTCCTTACTCAGGATAAGCCCCTTACCACCGATATTGTCTTCCCTGCGTTGGCCCTGTTCAACCTCTTGACTTTCCCTCTGGCCATTCTTCCCATGGTCATCACCTCGATTGTCGAGGCTTCTGTGGCCATTGGTCGTCTCACTGATTTCCTCAAGGCCGAGGAGCTCCAGCCTAATGCCATCACCATCAAGCCCGCTCCTGACCAGCTTGGTGAGGAGAGCATCATTATCCGTGACGGTACCTTTTCCTGGAACCGACATGAGGACAAGAATGCCCTCAAGGACATCGACTACACCGCCTACAAGGGAGAGCTCTCTTGTGTCGTCGGTCGTGTGGGCGCTGGCAAATCCTCCTTCCTTCAGAGCATCCTCGGTGATCTGTGGAAGGTTAAGGGTTCTGTTGAGGTGCGAGGAACTGTTGCTTATGCCTCTCAGCAAACTTGGATTTTGAACGCCACCGTCAAGGAGAACATCATCTTTGGTTACCGATACGACCCTGAGTTTTACGAGAAGACCGTCCAGGCTTGTGCCCTCGTGGATGACTTTGCTCAGCTTCCTGACGGAGACGAGACTGTTGTTGGTGAGCGAGGTATCTCGCTTAGTGGTGGTCAGAAGGCTCGTGTTTCCCTGGCCCGTGCCGTCTACGCCCGTGCCGATATCTACCTCCTCGATGACGTCCTCTCTGCGGTCGACTCCCATGTTGGCCGACATATCATTGACAATGTTCTCGGTCCCCGTGGTCTGCTCTCCTCCAAGACCCGTATCCTTGCTACCAACGCCATCGCTGTTCTTCGCCAGGCTAGCTACGTGACCCTCCTCAAGGACGGAGAAGTCGCTGAAAGGGGTACTTACAAGCAGCTGGTCGCCATGAAGGGTCTTGTTGCCGATCTCCTCAGGACCGCTGGACACGAATCTGGTAGCAACAGCAGCGAGCCCAGCTCCAGTGCTTCGAGCAGTAAGGCGGCCACCATTATCGAACCCGACTCTAGCCAGGCCAAGGAAGAAATGGAAGAGGCACAGGAGCAGGTCCCCGAGATGGCCCCTATTAAGGCCGGCTCCGGAGCCAAGCCTCGTTCGAGCAGCATGGCCACCCTCCGTCGTGCCAGCACTGCCAGTTTCAGGGGTCCCCGTGGCAAACTCACCGATGAGGAACTCGCTGGTTCCTCCAAGACTAAGCAGGCCAAGGAACACGTCGAGCAGGGCAAGGTTAAGTGGTCCGTCTATGGCGAGTACGCCAAGATGAACAACATCTATGCTGTCGGCCTCTATCTGTTTATGCTTCTCGCTGCGCAGACAACCAGCATGCTTGCCTCGGTCTGGCTGAAGGAGTGGTCCGATAGGAACCAGAAGACGCACTCGAACGAACACGTTGGCAAGTATATCGGCATTTACTTTGCCGCTGGTATGGGATCCTCGGCCCTCACTGTCATTCAGACCCTGATTCTGTGGATTTTCTGCTCCATCGAGGTTCGTATTATGCCATCACCCCTCATACCACACTGACTGACTTGTGGAATAGGCTTCTCGAAAGCTTCACGAGCGAATGGCCAATGCCATCTTCAGGTCTCCCATGTCCTTCTTTGATACTACCCCTGCAGGACGGATTCTGAACAGATTCTCGAGGTGAGTTTATGAGCAAGCTTGTCAATAATCGAGCCCATGCTAATGAGCCGAAAGTGATATCTATCGTGTGGATGAGGTCTTGGCCAGGACGTTCAACATGCTTTTTGTAAACGCGGCTCGATCTGGCTTCACTTTGATGATCATCTCTGTCGCCGCACCGGGCTTCATCGCTTTGATCATCCCTCTCAGTCTGGCCTACTACTGGATCCAACGATACTACCTCCGGACCTCTCGCGAGCTTAAGAGACTCGACAGCGTGAGCCGTAGCCCCATCTACGCCCACTTCCAAGAGTCTCTCGGTGGCATCACCACCATCCGCGCCTACCGCCAGCAGCAGCGCTTCGAGCTTGAGAACGAATGGCGCGTTGACGCCAACTTGCGGGCTTACTTCCCTTCCATTAGCGCCAACCGCTGGCTGGCTGTTCGTCTCGAGTTCATCGGTGCTGTTGTCATTTTCTCGGCTGCAAGCTTCTTCATTGTCTCCGTGATCAACCATAGCCGCCTTAGCCCCGGTCTTGTCGGTCTGGCCATGTCGTATGCCCTGCAAATCACCACCTCGCTCAACTGGATCGTCCGCCAAACCGTCGAGGTCGAGACCAACATCGTGTCGGTGGAGCGTGTTCTCGAGTATGCGGCTCTGCCTAGCGAAGCCCCTGAGATCATCGCTAAGAACCGACCCGCCGTCTCGTGGCCCGCCAAGGGCGAGGTTGACTTCGTCAACTACAGCACCCGGTACCGGGAAGGCCTGGATCTGGTGCTCAAGAACATCAACCTTGATATCAAGTCGCACGAGAAGATCGGCGTGGTCGGTCGCACAGGCGCGGGCAAGTCCTCCCTCACGCTCGCCCTATTCCGCCTGATTGAGCCGGCGACTGGCCACATCGGCATCGATAATGTTAACACATCTGAGATCGGCCTGCTCGATCTCCGACGTAGACTAGCCATCATCCCCCAGGACGCGGCTCTCTTCGAGGGAACCGTCCGCGATAACCTCGACCCTGGTCACGTTCACGATGACACTGAACTCTGGAGCGTCCTCGGTAAGTTGAACCACCCACACGTTGCACCCCTACCATGCCGCGCCCTTGCGGATGTTTTGTCAGCAGACGTTGTGTGACATGTGCGCTGACATGTAACCGCCTTACAGAGCACGCACGATTGAAGGACCACGTTTCTAGCATGGATGGTGGGCTGGAGGCCAAGGTCAATGAAGGAGGTGAGTCCGCGCCCCTGCGCTTTCTGTCGGCATTCCTTGACCGGTCGACGATTTCGTCTGACCGGTTCACCAACTGTCTGGTTCGATCCGTCATGGCTCCTTCGGGTGCCCAGGCCTTCCCTTCCCTTCCCCTTGGCACGACGCTTAGAACATGTTCCATGCATCCATCTTCTAAACAAGATTCGCTTGCATGGTCGTCTCGCATGAAGATCAAGTCTCGTGGCCTGGGTAGCTTGGCAAAGTGACTCTGTCTCACGGACCGGTCGCGATGCTAGCTTTTGGGTTGCGCACTCGTACATCCACCAAACTCGGTAGCAACAGCAGCTAACGCATCTTCTCCGCAGGCTCCAACCTCTCCCAGGGACAGAGGCAGCTCGTCTCCCTGGCGCGCGCCATGCTCACACCCTCAAACATCCTGGTTCTTGACGAGGCTACGGCCGCTGTCGACGTCGAGACCGACGCCATGCTCCAGAGCACCCTCCGATCACCCCTGTTCGCTAACCGAACCATCATCACTGTCGCTCACCGTCTCAACACCATCCTCGATAGCGACCGTGTGGTGGTACTGGATAAGGGCGAGGTGGTCGAGTTTGATACTCCTGCGAATCTCTTGAAGAAGGAGGGCATCTTCCACGGCTTGATGAAGCAGGCCGGCCTTGAGCTCGAGCAGTAAGGTAGACTGACGTGGGATCCATTTTCGGTATTAGCGAGGAAGATCAAAGACAGAATGCAGCGAGACCATGTAAAATGAACGAAAGAGGAGGAACTTTTTGTATATCCGTAATTCGGAAGGCTTTGACGATTTCTCGCAATGTAGCACCGCATAGAGTAGTAGCGAGGCACGGAAAACAGGCCAAAAAAGTGTTATATCGCAGGTATTATCTTCATGGGTTCGCTTGCTTGTTTCTTGCACATTCCAAGCATCTGATGAAACGGTCAAGACGGCGACGGGGGAGCCTTGCTGGTGCTGCGTAGATCACGCCGCTTGACAGAGCGGCAAGCGGTTGAGCAATTGCGGCCGCACATGTTGGCATTATCCCCGGTGACAGTGTGCCATCGCCTGGACGAGATGGTGGTGAGCGACTGGCTGACCGTCAGGATTGGAGCAGGGATCATGGCCCCCCTCCCCCCTGAACGAACCTGAGGAGACACAGAGTTGACAAGGGAGTCCGGCGGCCGGCAGTCAAGCACATCCCATCCATCTGCTAGGTAATGGTCGAATGCTACCTGCTGGGGTAGCATGCCCATGCCTTGACTAGTACTGCATCGGGGTGTCCAATGAGCCTTAGCATCACCAAGAGAGCCTCCCGCAGCTTGACCGCACCTACCTACATACATCAACAGGTAGCATCACGTAAGATAGCAACTCCATGATTTCAATCGACTTGGGCCTCGTTTCATTCGATTTGGAATGTCCGTGACACCTCATACGGCCCCGGAGCCGTCCCTCCGGGGGCGTCGGACGTACGTTGAGGCATCCGTGGCGTCAGCGGTCTGTGTGCTGCTCAATGCAGAGCGCGCTAGGCCAGTACGGCCTTTGTGTAACCCAACAAACGACATCTAGACGCAGTGGCAACATGATGCCTAGGCAGCCCCAGCATCAATACCGCATTCTCGTTCAATAAGACGGGGCTGTCTGCTGACACCTTTCCAGCCCTTGTCCTTGATGCCCCAGATCTCCGGATGAGCCTGAAACCTGATGTGTTGCAATGCAATCCTTGGGACGCAACGCATCTGACATACCCCGTATCTTCAACTAGCTCGAGCATGGTTTCTTGAGCGAAGACTCCTGGCCGAGATTAATGCCATGACACCGGTGTATAGGGCTTTCGCTAGCGTGTAGGAGAAATCATTGAGGTGCTGTCTCGTAACGGCCCCAGTTTCCCTTGAACAGATTTGCATCTCTGTCTCTGTAAACCTACGCAACAGTGAGGGGACCAGAGACACGTGTGTCACCAGAAAACCGTTGACCAAATCAGCACCATGGTCAAGCAACCCATGGCCAAGATCTGACCGAGCCTAACTGATGCTGGGAAGTGCTGCAGACGATAGTCCCATTGGTGGCGTTCCCTGACGAAATATGTTATTTGCCAAGCAACGAGATATGGATGTTGAGAAAGTCTTCATGTACGCTCCTGGAGGCTAGCGGTGATGCAGGGATGGCGAAGACGCAGGCACATAGGAGGGAAGAGGAAAGACCAACCAGACTGTCCGGAAGTCGACCCGGCGGACACGTCCAGCATAGGAGCCATGCAAGTCTCAAGGGCTGACAGGAACTCTCTTTGTTGCAGAAATATCTCGTACCTTGACCACAACGGTCCAGGAACGCATTGCCTCTGTATGCTTGACGGCCGGCAGCGTCGATCATGATGCAGCCAGCAGTCCCATGTCTTTACCAGGCCTGGGCCAACAGGAGTCTTGGGCGTAGCTCAAGACGCCCTTCAAGCCCCTTTCCATAGTTGCGAGGATTCAACATCATCATGATGATCATGGCTGATTTTTGAGATGCATTAGCCTGGCCCGTCACCGTTCCATTCATCGTGAGAAGGATTTCACCGGATCTCTGCAGACAAAAGCAACGCGGAGGAGGGTCGGCATAGGCCAAGAAGTAGTACTGAGCCATTCTGAGCCATTACCCAGGGTAATAGAGACGTCTTCTTGTTTCGAATGGTTGTCTCGCAGCGTTGAGGCTGGAGCAATACTATCGGGAGCACAAGCAACAACTAGGTAGAGAGACTGTATCCCTAGGGTGACGAGGGCGTCTGCCAAATGTAGCCATGGAACAGTAGACTTGGCCACTGCGTGCATATTCTTTGAACCAAACAGAACCAAACAGGCGAGACATGTCGAGTTGAATGTGCTGGTCGCGTGGAAACATGGCAGCGGGCCGAAGACTGACACTCGATATGTAAATCATCGTGCTGCTCTAGTGCGTTGACTCCTTGCCTACAGCAAATAAATCCATGATGTAGCTCATACCACGCTTGTGCAACGGCTATCACATAGGAACAAGGTTGATTGGTATATGGTGAGGATCTGTTTCTGAAGTTCGTGAGTTGACACTACTGCGTAGGTAGTGGACGCCTCACTGCGGTCGGTCCTTTTGGGATCCAACCACAACTGCGAGGAGAATTTCGAGAAGAAGGGTTCGACGGAAATGGCGTCCATAGTTAGGTTCATGACGTTAGGCAATTGCCAGTTGGCAGCAGTCAAGGCCCAGAATCGTCCTTGGGCTCTGGCGTGGGGGCCTTGCCATCCATATCGCAGTCGTGGATTGTCGGCCTTGGATCCATTGCCAGGACCGGGACCAGGACCAGGACAGTGCGGATCGGACTAGGGATCGGCAAACTTCAAGAGACAAGAGCCGAGCTGCTCAAAAGCCGTGGACGCAAGATAAGGCGGCCATCGCATTGCGCTCGGGGACCATGAACAAAAAGCCTGCGGAATGGCTGATGCGGGGTTTAGCGACCGTCCTTGAGACATTGCAAGGCAACGCGTCCTCAAGCGAGGTATTGACTGGCCAGAATGGCCTCGCTCTCAGAGGAATGAGGAGTTAGTGTAGTTTTCCCGGGGAATCTATAATTGCTTCTGAACACATGGTTGAGACCAGGTACGTTGTGCAGCTGCAAAGACGCCGAACCTGGCAAAGATCTGCCAGGGCGCCCACAATCCGTGCCAATCTGATGAATGACAGTCTGAAGCCAGGTCAAGGTCAAGGCGAACAGAACAGCATGCTGCTGAAAGTGTCGTGGCCAAGCTCAAGCTGTCCTGGCTTCTGACTGGAGCTGGATCAGCCAACGCCAACGCCAACGCCAACCTCGCAACCTAGTCAGGTCTCGACGAGCCTCAGGTCGGCAACGGCGATAAAAAACCTGCACGCGAGACGATAAATAACGCCGCGCGCACGCCACAATAAATAACCTTTCTTTTTCTTCCCCGTTCCACGCCTTCCTTGCCTTGCCTTGCTGCACAGCCTAGCGACTGTTGAACAGGCGTTGAACTGCCGGTAAGCACTGCATCATGCTGAAAAGTTTCTCATGGTATGGATCCGTCCTGATGCGATGTGATGCGCTTGGTCATTATTCATGATCTGTTCCTGCATACGAGGAGAGAGGAACGCGGAGCTCAAGCGAGTGAGATGGTACGGATAGCATAGGATAGGATAGAAATCCTTGACGAGCTGTGTTCTGACGCCAAGAATATGCGCTGCCAAGCTTGTTTTGCTCCGGGAGCAAGCTAGATAGATACATGGCAGAATTGATGGCTAGGTCAGGTCAGGTCGGTAGGTATGGTTCGGTTCGTGTGTTGAGACGATTCTTTCCGTTCTGGATTGCCCACAGGTCGACCACAGGAGCGAGGTCCGCACGAGTAAGTCGACCTTACTCCACAAGTCCAAGCAAAAGCCGAAGCCGTTCATGGGGCAAAAGCTGTGGCTGACGCACTGTGCCATCCCTGCCTGTGCAGCCGACGCGCCGGGACCGCCAACGAGCGCACAAACGTGCCTGTGTGCGCTTCCCGCTCCCTGTTGATGGAGATGTGGCCCAAGTGGGCAGTGGGCTGGCAAAAGAGCCTGGTCAATGCTTCTTCGTGCCGTCCGGAGTACGGAGCGGTAGCGTAGCGTGTGCTTTGCATCTGCATTTCGTGGTTGTGGACTGTGGACCTGGAAGGATTGATTGCGCAGGTCTGGCCCAGCGATGGAAGGGAGACTTTTGATTTCTTCTTTTTTTTCTCGAGCATCCGTCAATGCCGAGCTGGTCCTTCAGCCTGCGATGCTGCATCAAGTACCGATGAATCCAATCTCCGCTCGCTGTACAGTAATATGGATGCATGCTCGTTGGAATCGGATGCTTGTTTCCTTGGACCAGGTCGAGCTGTGTCACTGCAGCAATGGCACGTGTCACCAAGGAACAGCTCCCATCCCGAGAAGCTAATTCCAGAAGGGGGAGCCGGCAAAGCCTTCAATACCGTAGAGCGGAGCTTGCTGATGGAGAATGAAGACGGCAGTCCATTCGGATGACCCAGTGAACTGCGCATGAAATACGTTTGTTTCAAGGCTAACAAAGGAGCCGAGCCGGACCGCGTGCCTCCCGCCTGTCCATCGCCCCAGGTCCGGTCCAGAGTTTGCTTGGTCGCTTGTCGGCTTCGGCCGAGAACCTTGATACGAACAAGGTGATTTTTGACTTCTGACAGTGCGCGTCCGGGGGAGTTAGGATGAAATGATGGTGGTGCCGGTGCAACTGTAGACTGCCGTATCGTCCATCGGCGGAGGGGAGGCTCAGGTCCGATCGTACCGAACTAGGTGGTGACGGCTAGTGCGTGTTGGCGCCGGAGCGGAATGTCTTGAAGTTTCTACTAGGTTGCCGCGGATAGCAGTAGAGAGGGTATTGGAATACCTACCTACCTCCTCGGGCTTGATTGAAGTGCCAGTGCCAGTAGGTACTGGCGCGTGATTCATCACAGGATCGTAGGCGTCGATCTTTTCGCATGAAAGGAAGCCGCTGCATGTCTCGTCCAGAGTTCCTTCCACAGCTGAATTCCACCGCCCGCAGCCTTCGACTTCCCAGCTGGGAAGGACAATTGCACGGTACCTACTTTGCCTTAGGTTTGCGAGCGCGATAGTACTTTGAATTTGGTACAACTATCGTTAGGTAGCGTTGAAGAGCTGACTCGAAACTCGAACGTAGTCCCACGTAATGCGTAACTACGCAGTTGTACATGATTCAACCACGCACGCATTGGATCCTCCAAGTTGGGTGCAAGGTGTGTGAATCCCGGCGGGTGGCTGCCCAGGCCAGCAAGTTGGCAGGCACTTGGACCACCAGGGTACCACTAGGGCACCACCACGACCACCACCCTTCCTCCTTCCTCCTCGTCCTAGCATCAATATGGAAAAGCAGGGGCCACCCACCCCTTGGAAGGTGGCCTTCAGACCCTTCAACTGGCCGATGGACCCTCCGGATTGGCGGCGCCATTGGGTCCAAGCCCAGCCACCAAAAGCCAGGCTGGAACTTCTTCCCACTTCTTTTTTCGCCGGACTCTGGTCCATGGATGATGGATGGATGGATGCTATCACTCGCCCTGGCTACCGTCCGTCATATTCTGCTAACATGATCTGAGATCTCGCCTGGGCTGGGGCTGATGGTCAACTCTCCTCTGCATATGCGCATAAGAGTACACCGCGGAACTGTACTGTACAGAGGTACCGGTCCAGGTCCAGGTCCAGTCCTGCCCGCCCACCGATACTGATGCGATGTGAGATGCTGCGTTGGGCGATAGTGGATGAGCCGGTCCTGCAGGGTTACACGTTTCGAGCAAAGCTCCCTGGAGCTCATGGCCCCGAAATCCCCCAAGAGGCCGACCCCAACTCACCAGATCTCAACCATGGGGACGAATGCAGTAATCCAGCTACCGCCTTGGAGTCTAGCGGCAGCACCTCGGGAGAGAACAAGCGCACGCGAGGCCGGCCGCCAAACCAGAGTCCACCACCATGAACGGATGACAAGATCGACCTGAGCTGGTTGCTTCGTCCCCTGTCTGTCTCTGCTGAGGCGCACGACGACTAACCGCTCCTAGTATCAAGGCATCGATACTGTCACCTCCGTCTGAACCTACTCTCTCCGCCTCGTCGCCTGTCATGACGGTCCCAGCCAGGCACGCTGGCAAGCAAGCTTAGCTACAGTACGAATCGAGATCCGAAATGAGGACTGGCAGATTCTGCTCACCCTGGCCCCCGGCTGGGAGAACAACCTCGCTTCCTGGGTCCCTCACTCCGTGCAATCCCCGCCCTGGAATTCTGGAGAATGGCACATCGCCATTCCCACCCACAGCATCGAATCAGCGACTTGCCATTGATATTGCCAGGCATCCATGCCCTGGCCTCATTAACCACGGCCAATCCCTTCCCCAGCAGTTCCCTCAAACAGGTGTCCAGAAGCGTGCGTGTACGCAGAGCAGAGCAGAGAGAGGCATGCATGTTCAGGCCGCAGGTTCCAGAATGTACTGTATGCACTCTGGACCCCTCAAGACGAAACGCCTCGACAGTCAACGGCTTTGTACGGACCCGGACATGGACGGATGACGGACCACCCTGCCGTCTGAAGCCGCCGTCCCAGCAAAAGCAACAATGGCGGATGATGCAATACGACTACCTAGAGATGCAGCCAGGTCATGGCAGCATCGCCGGCTCTTTTGTGACTCTGGCTGGTTCAATCACCAGCCTAATCGCGCACCCTGTCTCACTCTTAGTACCTGCCTACGCAGTATGGAGAGGGACGGTGCTACTCCGTGCTTTGTCGCCCCAGGACAGGACCCGCGCTCTCAGTCATGCGTTGCTGAAGAGGGTGGCTTTTTTTCCCTCTGCCTTTTCTTTTTCCTTTTCTTTTTTCCTCGTCTTGGTCGCAACTATTGGGCTCGTCCCCATCCAACCTACTCTACTCTGGGCCCACCATTTTAGCCATCGTCAACGTAACCCCTGCCTCTCCGAGGCCGGTCTAATCCCTCGTTGCGTTGCGATGCGGGTCTGGAGCTGGTGCTTCTCTTGTCGTGCGTCTATTGCTCGTCGTCCTGGGAGTTTGGAGCCTCAAAAGCCTGAAGGATTGCAAAACGCCAAACTTTGTCGTATTGATGGATGCTGCATGGAACCATGATAATCTAAAGCACAGAAGCCAATCTGATTTGTTGATGCCGTTTGGCACCTGTGCCCTGTCTCTTGGAAGCCACATTTGGATCCGTCCACCTGTGGGGGCGTCGGAAGCTAAGCGTGGACCAACCGTCGTCTCTCGTCAACACCCTTGACATGAGCCCTGTCAGCCAGGTCGGTGGATCATGGGATTGGCATACATACAAGTCAAGACCGTCTCGGCCTTGGGTGGTTAGCGTCTTGTCCTCTCAATCCATACGTACTGTGCGACACTGACGACTAGGGGGGGGTCTTGCTTCCTTTCCCTGCCACTCTCTCACCCTTGGCTTCGTTTTCACGGCTCATCGACATCCCGGCGATAGCTGAATGTCCCTTCTTGTCGAGCTGCTGCTGCTGCTGCTACCACTACCTATCAACAAGACCACTACTGCTACGGACGGATACCGCTAGACCTGGGGTGTCGCGGTGCGCGGATCTGATCCAGAGACGACGTCGTCAAGCTTCCTTCACCTTGACTGCACCCCTCTCCTTGCCCTCGCTCTCTCCTCCGCCCTCTGCTCTGACCAGACATCTGCTGGGAACGGGCTTGCGATCGGAGACCCTGGGGCGTCCATCCTGGTAGCTACACTACACCACACGCACCGGTCCCTGATCCCCCACCGTCCGTCAAAGATCACCCTAGCACTCATCTTGTGTGCGTGCTTGTTGGAACCAAGGCGGTCCCTGTCCTGTGCTCCCATCCCAACCCATCCAATCCATTCACCACCAGTCGCCTGCGTCTACCTGAACCTCTTCCTCCCCTTCGCTGACTGGGAAGCGCCCATCCCATCCTCATCCTGGCCTGGCATACAAGCGGCACGCGAATCTGGCTACTCTTGGAGCTAGTCTAAAGGTCGCGAGAAGAGAGACAACGTCGGTCCAGTGCGGGGCCTCCTACTTGGACTCGTCCCTCATTCCCCGGCTTTGCGCCTGTCCCGGTCCCGCAACCTTGTCATATCAACCTCGTCTTCTTGCTCAAGATCGCAAACCAAACCTGTCGCTCATCTCAGCTCAGCTTAACCTTGTCTTGCCACTAGACTAGCAGCGCTCAATCCCAGTGCTGCTCAATTCTCCGTCCCGTCGACCAGGTGCCGTCGCGATCTCCCCCTTCCCTTGACTGAGGCCACTCATCATCCTCTCTCGCCAGTTAAGATCCTGGACCGTTGCCACCTCAGCAGCCCAGGCTCGCATCACTCTCTTGCAGACTACTACGACGCTGGAGTCCGATTTTTCTCCCTTGGAAGACGGTATATCCCCTTGCTTCGAGCTTGCTCCTTGGTCGGTAAATCCGTCCTGCATGTTCTTTTCGCCCACATCCGGTTGGAGATAGCCGACGACACTTTGCAATCAACCACGAACTCAGACCACCTGTCGACGACCCTCGTCTCGCCTGCGGCTTGTTGACCAAAGAATCCTAGTGCAGCATCCTCCCGCTGCGAGAACAGAACATTGCAGCAGGTGACAGCCCTGGTTGCGCCGCACCCCATTCTCAGAACCGTTCGTTTCTTGCAAGCAAACCGCCAGAGTTCTGCCATCGACGAGACGACCAATTCCTCGCGTCTTTGTTGCTCTGAGGTGTCTCCTGACATTCCACAATCTGCAACTTTGGTCGCTTTCACGCCATTGCCGAGCCCATTCCTAGGAGTCAACTCGCGTCTTTAACCCAGCCCGGAGAGGTTCTGACGGACCAAGTCACCGCTCTCGACACCATTTTGACATCATCCTTTGGTGCTTATTAGTACCTGCAACCTGCTCAAAGAACGCTCATCCAACTCATTCCGGACTCAGGCCGTTCTATCAAGCATCTTAACTCTATCCGGGACATCGGGTTACTGACCTTTTTGCTCACGACGCGCCTCATTTCACTGTACACCGCCCAGCCACGGCATGTACTAGTGTTGCTTGCCCCAACAGTCATCTCGTGTTTTGCCGTATCATTATTCAGCATCTCCTGTTCGATTCAGACCACACTTTTTTTTCTGACGACGACGCGTTGAAGCAAAACACAGTTTGCGCCGGAAACGAAGACATTATTCCCGTCTACAACCTTATATATACGAAGCTCGGACGGCCTTTGACTCACGACCTTTTAACTGCACCATCCAATCGAGTTGCAGAGTGCATGCAACGCATTGGCGCATCTGTGACTGTCTGTCTTTAGCTACCTACTGTTGGATTTTCAAGATAAACCTGGACCAGCCTACGACTCTCGGGAGTCGCAAGGAAGATGGTCAGAGATTGGCCGAGGGACAATTTCCCTCGCCACCACTCCTACTTATCCGAGCGGTTTGTTGGTGATGGGATTGAAGATGGCCGCTTCCCGGAGGTTCAGGAGATGCACCGCCGACAACCCCCAATTGTATAACTCGCCCAACTCAACTCTGCGTGTCTCATTCAACTGCTAACATGAAGGAAGCAAATTGACGAAGCCCTTCGCCAGCACTGTGCGATTGCGGCAAGACGATACTTTGTTGCTGTGATAATGGACGACGGGAGCCCCATGACCTTCTCTGGTCCCGGTACTTCGACAAAACTTCCCAGCGATGTTGTGAAGCAATTCTTTGATCTCGACAAATACCAGAGAGTTATGGAACGATTGGACTCCGGTTGGTCAACCCATGCACGATATTCATTTGGACTCAAGACTGAGTAATAATAACCAGGAGCGAGCCCTGTTGTCGATGATGCCTTTGGGGGGTTCGACAGCTACAAGCAGCAAGTCATGGATTTCCCACGGAACCGCGTGCAGGATCGCCGCAGACTATCCAACTTTGACGACTGGGAGGCGCCAACACGACCAGGCCGCAAGAGACCACGAGCACGCCACCCCATCAACGACGAGGAAGAGATGCCCATGACTGTATCGACAACGCTCAAGGGCATCAAGATCGGCAACTCGGATGACGTCTGGAACTTTTACGAACAGCGATTCAAGAACTGCCAACAGACTGCCTGCAAGTTGATCGCCAAAGCATGGGTGAAGGCAGTGGAGCCAAAGAAGCAGTCGACGCACCCATACACGGGCAGTGATGAGAAAGCTCCTGACTGGTGGCCTAAGCCATGGGGTCCTACCAAGGAGGATAAAGTCCGTCACAAGGAGCCGGATCATCTCTACAAACGAGGTAGGTTATGATTGCTGTGATACTGGCTATGATTTGCTGGCTAACATGGTGTTCTAGAACGAGTGCATCTTCTCAACCACATCCTCAGGATGATTGTGGAGCCCAACAGCAGACAGCATCCAGACATCCAGAAGCTGAACCTCAACGTCAAGAAGCTTGAAGAGATTACAATTGAAGCACTGTCTGGCTTCTTTGCCGACAAGGAGAACCCAGCCAACGCGAGGAAGCGACCGTACTTGAACGAGATCTTCAAGGTGGCTAAGCAAGAGGAACGATACAAGAATGATGAAATTGGTAGGTTCTCTTGGCCTGGCTCATGCTTGTTTGGGATATTTATTGACCGCTCGTAGATGGGACGATGGAGTTATATGTGATGGCGGACGACAAGATCCCTGAGACGTATGCATCTGGAAACGACGACGAGGGGTCCATCCCCAAGGAAGAGGAAGACCAAGACGCGCCATCAGCCAAGCTCTCGACAGTGCATGGGCTTATGCCATCGTCAACTAGTCACAGTCACAGTTCTGGTCCGTCGCTACACGGGACGCCATTCCTTGACAACCTGCCGGTGCGAGGCAACCAGTACCCTTCTTCTATAATGCCGGACATGCCACAGGAGCAGCACACGTTCGTCGAGGGCAGTAACCTGCCGGTCAACAGCCAGTCCTCGGTTCACTCGACGGGAGGAAGCCTCGCTATGGATATGGGCGTACCTCCACCAGCCCATGATTCAGGTCGCCGCTCCTCCATCTTTAGCGCTCCAGCAGAGTACGGAGGACAGAACGGATCGACCATGTATGCGCAACAATGGCAGCCCGGCTCCACGGCACCCAACGCATCGTCCATGTACACATTTACGCAGCAGCCAGCCAACCCCTCTGCATCGGCATTTGTGAGCCCCACGGTCCCCATGAACCAGACGCAGTCATACATGGGTGCCTCGTTTGACGGACTCCCCCGCGGATACGATCCGAACCAGCCTCCGATATTCCGCTCCGGAGCCGTACCACAGCCTCCGCAGGTACATGCCACGCAAGGTTACGACTATATGGCACACGACAACCGAGGACTTCCCGGCGTCAAAGTGGACGATGTGCCACGAAACCCGATGCACTAGCTGCGATATATGCGTGTACGGCACAGCATGGCACGGCTATTATAGCCAACGCTCTTTGATGACGCAGCTTCTCTTCGGTCTTGGGATACACTTGCTTTTCCTATATCTATATAGATTATGCATGACGAAGGACCTGGTCAGACAGCACAGGTCATTCAAAGACAGACCGGACGTTGAACCACGGGCAACATCGATATGCCTCTCAGCCCGGGTTTCAACGCCGGCTCCAGGTACGGCGGAATTTCTCGATTGCTTCAGACGACGGGCGCTCTTCTATTGTCTTGCCCACATCCATGATTCGATACCCCAAACGATATACTTGAAACAAAAAACTTCGGGGCGGCTTGCTTGATTTTTGCGAACTACAGCGGCATTTTGCATCATATCATATCATATCATATCATATTATATCATATCACATACTTGGTTTGATCTTTGTTGTCTTGTATTTCTGTGGAGGTCTTTCTTTGGCTCTCTTTCTGCGGTGGGTTGACATAACGGGATAGAGTGTGTTCCGTTGCTCAACAAGGGGGGGGAATGCGTGTGTGTTCGTGCGGTGAAACTCGATGCCAAGCTTGGTGTCTGTTAGGACCTTGCCACTTGGCTAATGGCCTCACTTGGTTTCCAACCCAAGCGAAGACCTACCTATTGGCGAATGGATCGAGGGGTTATTTTCTTCCATGTTGACGACTAGAAACGCGACGACGATTGATGGCGGCCAACATATTTGTCATTGGCTCTTCTTCTACTCTTACTCGTTTCCGCTCGACACGCACAAAAGATGCGAGTACAGGCAGAGTTTCCTCTGAGTGAACTTTGTTTGGTTTTCTCATCTTTTAAACTGGTTCGATATCCTCTCTTTGTCCTCTTGGCACGTTTCTAAACGCAGTGGAGAGTGGTTATAGGAGTGTGTGTGTCTTACACCATCAGGTTTCAGCCTGCGCTTACTTTCATTCTGGTGCGAGTCGGTTGTGTGCTCTTGGTGGCCTGAGAGCCATCCATCACACTGTGCTTGTGTGGAAAGTTGAAGAGAAAGGGGAAGTTGGTGGGAGGATGACGAGTTGTATGCTAGGTGTATGTGATTGACATGACTAATCACCTGTCTGGAGGTTCAAAAGAAACTTGGATGAAAGCTCATGTGCAGGATAAAAGGGGTTAGAGACAAGTCAGTGACTATGATGGAAGTTGTAGGCTTGATAGTACCTAATTGTGAACATTTGAACGCAAGCTAAACATGACCTTTCGTGCTTAAACTGCCATGATGCGAGAAATGGCCATCACCACAAAATGAGGAATAGGTAGTCAGTCACGATGGCGCATATGCAGCCAAATTTGGTACTCAACTCGTTTCAACGCTCAAGCTATTGTATTGATTGCACCATGAATCAGAATCAGTCCTGTTACCTCAACCCTCTGCCGACCTGGAAGTAATTCCATCCATCCATCCATCCACCAACGCCAAGCTACTGAAAATTGATCAAATCAAACTTAACTCAAGGCAACATGATTCAAGCCAGGCAACTGAATGCCGTACTCGGATGCACAAAAGATGATTCTCGCCCCGAGTATCTGTCTCGCTCCTAGCCGATGGAGTAATGTTGCCCGAGGCTCCGCAGTAAAACACAAAAGCAAAGTATAGAATCAAGACGAAAGATAGAGAGGGTGCCACAGCTGCTGGTGGGCAAGGCAGGTGCATGTGAACGGCAACATTAGACGGGGGTATACGTTAGAATGATGACAGCGTCGACAGGGAATCAAATGCCAACGCTGACGTCGGCTCCTAGCTCGATGTAGTGGTGGCAGTGTTTTCCTCCTTGGGCTGGGGAGGCTCCAGGCCGGCGTTCTGGGCCACCCGTTTCCAAGTTTCGAGCTCACGGTAAAGTCGCTCGCATTCTTGCTTGAGCTTGTCGTTGGAAGCACTCAGCTCTGTGATAGCTTGCTCCGTAAGCAGCTTTTCCAGGGTCCACTTCTCAATGTTCTGCTGCTCGTTCTCCTTGAGCTGAGAGATGAAACTGACGGCTCGTTGCAGGATGGACCCCTTGTTCTTCTCACAGCCGGGTACAATCTTGGCAAGCTCATTGATGCCTTCGTTAATAGTTTCACGACGACGACGTTCCACTAAGCCCGTGTTAGTTATTTCTAGTATCCAACACTAGTAACAAGCAATGCCTGCCTGCCTACCTTCTTTGTGGTTATCCTTTCTCATCTTGTGCCATTCCTCCGAGCCCACGGTTGGTTTCGGGTTGGGAGCCGCAGGAGGGTACCGAGGTGGTTGGTGCTGGACCCCATTGGGTGGTGTGGGC
>JABCKD010001233.1:0-22287 GCA_013186415.1 Fusarium sp. NRRL 66088 | reverse complement strand
GCCGAGGGAGGAAGAATATCCACCATGATGCTTCCAGCCGCCGTCAGGTGAACCTATGGATCAATGAATCGACACACACACGGCGAAGGCGGCGGTACGAGTCCGTCGCTCAATTCGACTCAATGACAAATGCCACTTTCTTGTAGCTGCTTACTTACTTACACGCCAAGCAAAACAGGGCGCTTGTACCGCCTCACCGTCTATGCCGGGCACGAGTACATTTGTAGTAGTAGTAGTAGTCCCAGGCTCATTCATCCAAAGGGTCCTTGCGGAACCAACCTGCGCGAATACAAGCACCGTCCGTTTGGTGGCGGGCAGAAGCGGCTCATTCGGGCTAATGGTGGAGGGGGCGTGTAGATACAGTTACCTAGTTTCAGTACCTCCGAATCCCATGGATGCATAGGTAGGTAGGTAGGTAGGTCTATCTGTAAGAGCTTCTATGGTGTGCAAGAGGCGGATAGCCACGAGGGGAATGTTGGAGGAGAAAGAGCTGGACTTGCATTACTAAGGTCGGCCTTGTTATGTAAGAACAAAGTAGATAATACGCCAGATTTTGATCGGTGAGAGAGGCATCGGTATGTACCATGCGTGTGCCTCGTATCATAGATGGGAATCTACGGAGGGCAGTTGAACCTCGGGAGGTTTCCATTACAGTGTCTACTGTATCTCACGCCCTTGCGTAGCCCTGTATCCTGCTACACTGACGTCTACTATAGATCTGCAAGTTTATTCTCGTCACAGCCTCGAGGCAAGCCCGAGCAAAAATTGGCTTTGAAATCATGGATGGCAAAGGAGCGATTACGGGCCTGGTCGGCGTCCGCAAATAGCATCCACGAGCGACTTCCCGTGCAGGGAATGTCATGGGTGTGAACAACCTCCGTCAGAGTGTGGGAGTACGAACAAGCCAAGGCAGCATTGATGAATAAACGAGTGCTCTTTGTATTCTTTTCTTTTTTTTTTCTGACTCCCCCGCAAAACTCAGACGCCCGAGGTAGCTGCCAAAAAGGGAGCACCGGTTCCTTGCAGATCGATGTCGTGATTGCTCGTGTCGTCAAGGGAGAGGCGAGTCCCCGTCATAGTGTCGGGTCAGCAGATCTGAGGCCGGATGAATTCTAGAACAAACATGGCGGGCTGTTCTATCTAAAATGAGATAATGTTGCTTTTTTAATGAGGCCCTTCTTTCTTATCACACACACACAGATTGGATATGAGACATATGGATCGAGGTCCAACGTTCCCCGGATTTGCTTGCTTGCTTGCTTGCTTGCACACAATGCGATGCGATGCGCTTTTCCTTTGATTGACGCCTTGATGCCTTATCCTTGCGCTTTTTCTGCCTTATCCGAGAGTGACAGTGGAAACTTGGGTCTGCGCGGCGCGTGGAGCCCAACTGCACCCTTTTTTTTTCTTCTTCATTTATTCGTCTACAACTTTAAATTCAGTCATAATTCATACCCACTCTACGAGGCGAGGCGAGGCGAGTCCGCTCAAGAGCCAAACTGCTTCACAATCTGAGCAACCTTGTTGGCGAGCTCGTCAGCCTCGGAGCGGGTGGCAGCCTCGGCGTACACACGGCACGCGTTCTCAGTGCCACTGGCGCGGGCAAAGGAACGGGCATTGGTGTACTTCCTAACACACTGGTCAATCTCATCCTGGGCACCGGCCGGCTCGCTGAGCCGGCGCTCGGCATCCGTCGTCTGGAAGAGGTCCTTGTTGCCGACCTCGACGCGGACGAGACGGTTGGGGAGGTCAGTGTAGGTCATGGCCCAATCCTTAAGAGTCCATCCCTTGTGAGCGAGAATGACCTCCACCATGAGCATGTCCGAGATGGCATCGCCGACCGTCTGGTTGATGAGGTCGCTGACAGCCGCCAGCGTCTCAAGGGCGTCCTTCTGCGCAGGCGACTGGGGCTCCGTCTCGCGGAAAGCGCGAATGGCCTCCTGGGAAAAGACAACGGTGCCGTGGCCGTTAGCCTCAAAGTAGACGCCGACGTCGAACTGGCAGGCGACGTGGTGCAGGTGCTTAACACCAGTGGGGGTGCAGACCACAGGGAGCTGGAGATGCTTCTCAATGTAGTTGGTGCTGGCACCGTTGGCGTAGGCGGTCTGGACCACACCGATGCGGAGGTCATCGGCGAGGCCAGCAGAGCGGACGAGGTCGCCGATGAAGGAGGCGTTGAGGGACGAGATACGGTCGCCGTCGAGCATGAAGAAGCCCGTGTCAGGGTCGATCCAGTAGTAGATCAGACGGTCAGCATCACCATCGAGTGAGCAGCAACGAACACCGGGGATGGGCTTGGGGCTGGGAGGGGCTCGCTGCTTGGTCTTGACGTAGTCGGCACCGGACTGAGACACTGTTAGCAATTGTGATCTGTACTCAAGCTGAAGCTGGACTTACATCGAGGTTGAGAACCTCGGGTCGGAGCACATCGTCATTGACGACCTTGATGTCGATCACGTCCTGGGGAATGACCTTGAGCAGCTCTGTGAGCTTGGGGCCTCCGACGCCATTGGCGCAGTCGACAATGAGCTGGCCCTGGGGCTTCTTGCCGCGAAGAGCGCGGACAAAGGCCTCGGAGAGCTTCTCGTAGTAACCAGCCTCGCTGACCTTTCCGTAGGCCTTGGGAGTGCCCTCGGTGTTGATGCAGCGGGTCAGGTAGTGAAGCTGAGGGGTGGTGAGGATCTTGTAGTCGGTGTACTCGGTCGAGGTGGCCTCGAAGGCATCGGCGAGGGCAGCGACGAGGGAGTGACCCGAAGGACGGGTATCACGACCGTAGACGACGCGGCCAGGGGCAGAGAGATCGATCTTGAGTTGCTCAGCGAGGGCCTTGTAGGTGTCGAGAAGCTCCTGGTCGGAGGGGCAGTTGACAAGACGGGTAGCGTAAGCCTCCCATTCCTGTTCAAGCATCTCGCCCATGGGGTCGACGATCTTGACACCGTTGTCAACGGCCGGGTTGTGGCTGGCGGTGATCATGACGCCAATGGCCTGGCCATTGAGCTTGCGGCTGCGCAGGCCCGACAGGAGGCCGACACGGAAGGCGACGCCATCAAGAAGGTCAGCCTTCATGCGGAACCCCGCAGTGCCATACTTGTAAGCATGGTTGGGCACAATAGGGTGCTTCTCAGAAGCAGCGATGATCTGGCCGTCCATTCTACGGAGATAGGTCTTGCGTAGATAGGATAGTACAGGGAGGTGAATGTATCGAGAGCTGAGGTGAGGGAAAGGTGAGAAGAAGAGGACACAGCTTACGATGAATATGGAGCCTCTCGAGCCTGCTCGATGGAGTGCTACACAGTAAGCTCAAGATGACCAGGACCTCAAGGTGGGGGTGCAGAGAGAACGGATCGGAACAATTATGGACCCGGCGGCGTAACAGATTTGGTGAGATGCTCTCTTTTGATTGGATGCCTTAGAGTCTTCCAAAACGAGAGACCTCATGATACGATTCGGACCACGCAATATCCGACAAAGGCAGAGGATGCCTCAATGCGGGAGGGGAAGAGCCCAGTTTCACGTCGGTTGTCCTCGTGGCAATTCTCACATCTATCCATCCATCCATCTCATCCAATCGCTACAACTCCATTGTGTGCAATTGCCGTCTTCTGGGCAGCAGGGACCCGGAGCTCGAGGGTCCCTTGAGCTGTCATGTCATGGTTTGAGGAGCCGCCCGTGGGCCACCCCCGGACGGCCTGCGCATTGTTGACGTGCAATATATCCGACAGTCTTTTTTGTTATTCCCTCTGGGTTTTTACTCCCTCGGTTTCTGATGCTCTGGTGCTCTGATGCTCTCAACATTTCCTGTCGGCCCGGTCTCCCGCTTGCTGCTCCCATCAGTCCACCTGGTCGTCTACGTGGTTAACGCAGACCCGGACACACAAGGGCTTACAAGGGCACAAGCAGCACCAGCATCAATTTCCAGCTCCACATGGATGCTCCGGCGCCGAAGTCGTCAACATTATGGACACCGACTCGTCCGTTCTGCGTTGCGAGTACCCCTGCTGTGGCAGTGCAGCCTCTCTCCCATTCGCTCCCTCACTGGCTGCCCTGCCGACCGCCCCTCCATGCGCATCCCCATCCCATCCCCATCCATGCGTGCCATCCTCAACCTGTAATCCATCCATCTTTGGACTTGACAGTGCCAACACCCGATCTCCCCCTTCACCGCAGCTCGCTCAGTCAGTTCAGCGCACGCAGGCAGAAACAACCGTGCTCAACCACGCCTTCTCGCCTACGACGCTTTTCTCTCTCTCGCTTTTGTTTCTACCTTTTTTTCTTCTTCTTAACTTCTAACTATTTGCGTGCGCGTCATGGAACTCTCACTTGAATAATTTCAACACACAATTGCTACCTCCCCTTTCACCTCAGCTAACCGCACCCGAGGCCTTCTGCCTCTGCGGCCATGCTGCGACTGAGCTCACCATCTTGGGTCCAGTCTGTGTGTTGTTTCCTGAGCTCTAGGTGACGACACGTGAAAATCTCATATCCCTTACCCCCCCTTTGAACTCGTCCCCGTCTACTTCAAGATCGCCAACCATGCCGCCTCGTCGCTCTCATAAAAAGTCTCGCGCGGGCTGTCGCAGGTGCAAGAACAGGAAGATCAAGGTATGTCGTCGACCCTAGGACTCATGCTTATCCCTCAAACCTCCAGTATCCATCCGGGCTCCGCTTGTTTACATCTGGGCTGACACCAAATGCTGTACCGAAATAGTGCGATGAAGTCCACCCGCGATGTGGCAACTGTGCCAAACATGGCGTCCCATGCGACTTCAGTAATCCCGATGTCCTCGAACAGCTCACTGCCGCGACGCCCACTGTGAGCGCTGAGAGCAGTATCGGCGCTCTAACGCCTTCGCCTTCGGCAACAATCAACGCTCCCAGGACCCCTTTGACGCGTCCACGTGCCCCCTCAAGTCCGGTGAGGGTTCCAAGGCCAAACCCTTCTCCTCCAACTTCTGTCTACTCGCAACCGTCAATAAGTTCGGCGACATCGGATCCAAATCATGGCGACAGAATGCTCGAGTTGCGCCTCATGCACCACTACACAAACGTCACGTCAAAGACCCTCCTGACCAACTCCCCTGCCGCCGAGGATATCTGGCAACGTGCTGTGCCTCAGATGGCATTCTCGGGCAATGGCAAGACCTATCTCGCCGACGCCATTCTCTCAGTCGCTGCGCTTCACCTGCGCTCCATGGCCCCTGACGACAAGTGCTTGGTGCGCGCCTCGCATGCCTATTCAGCATCTTCCCTTTCCGCCTACTGCGCATCTCTGGAAGCTGGAATCACCGCCGACAATGCCGAAGCGCTTTTCCTTACTGCGACTCTCATTGCTTTCCAAGCGAGTGCTTCTCGCCTCTTCATAAAGGACGACGGAGATACCGACCCCAATGACTCGATAAGCAGATATACACCGCCTCTTTCTTGGTTTCACGCCTTCCAAGGCGTCAAGACTGTGGTCGCAAATTCCTGGCAGTGGATTTGCCATAGCGATATCGTCAAGGTGGTGATCGATTCTCAGCCAAGTTTCCAGCTCAACCTAAATCCGCGCTCACCCGATTCTTACTTTGGACACATGCTTGAAGGGTTAGCAGACGAGCTCATGAACGAAGACCCACGCCTCGTTGCTGCTACCACTCAGGCATACTCGCACGCCGTCAGTGTCCTCAACTGGGCTCACAAGAACTACCACGCAGCTGCTGCGCTGGCCTTCCCCGCAACAGTTTCGAGGAGATATGTTGACCTGGTGGATGCCAAACGGCCACGCGCCCTCGCCATTCTTGCCTGCTTCTTTGCCCTTCTAAAACGAATGGACAATGTCTGGTGGTTACAAGATGTATCTCGGAGAGAGGTTATGGGCTTGGTGGGCCTGTTCGAGCCTGGTTCCAAGTGGTGGCGCCATCTCGAATGGCCCATCCGGATTGCCCTGCTTGATGGCAGCACAATACCGCAGGACATCTGGGGCACCGAGTTGGAGGAGCAGGCTCCGGATCAGTCAGGGGTTGTTGGCTCCATGGTGCAGCACATCGAGCTCTTTGCCGGGATGCTGAACCAATCACACGTGCAGCCTCCTATTCCAATCCCAGACGAGGATCTTATCGTGCCCGACTCCCCGGACTGAGGGGGAGGGGGTGGGCTCGCCTCACGAGTCACGAGGCCGAGACAGGGGCTCTGGGGACTGAAGCAGGTCTTGAGCCCCGTCCAGCAGATCAGATCGGCAGTCTTGCAACATATTTTCTTTTAATCATGAGCTCAGCGGATACTGTTCTGAACGGCCTACCCAGGCTTCAACTCTGGTGGGAGCCGACGGAAAATCTTCAAATTCAACGTTTTTACGACTCACGGCTATCTCTTCTTTCGTTTATATACACCCGGATTATGCCCTAGATGGGGATACTGGTGCATTGGTGTGGAGTTTTTATCAGAATCGCGAACGAACGAGGGGGTGTACGGTACCTGGGTCATGGCGCTTCTTGGGATCATTTCCCTCTTCGTCTGGGAACGGATACGGCCCTGGGCTAGAAGATGCGGTGAAGGCGTTTTTCTGGTGCGTCAGGATGAGGATGTTTCCTCCACTGAGAGAGACCTCGTGTGTTAGCATGGGGCCAACATCTTGGAGCAAGTTGGGACTCTTAGGCTGAAAAGTCTGGGTCACAGCTCATCATCTCATCGTCCTCGTCATGACCTCTACGAGCTTCCAGGCGAGTCCGAGGTCTCGCCATGGAATAGCTCTTTACTCGGAACACTGAGGCGAACATTTACACATTATGTATATGCCTATAGACGGAGACGGACCCCATACCCATCGTCGAGTCATGTCATATAGCACGTTACTAGACGAGATACCATGGACATAATGCATAGTACTTTTATGGGCTTGCTGGCCCTTTTTCAGCATGCTACTTGGCTCATGCCTTACTACAATTGCCAGGCAAAGGGGTTGCTTCTAGTGGAACAGGCACGCAAGATATTGGGGATATCTGACAACAACCCGTTGAATCGCCGAAAGACATGATCTTTGCGTCGTCGCAGCTAGATGATAGATACAAGAGACAAGAATAGTAATGACGAGTTGTCGCTCGTACATAATAAATCGACACGGCCTTCCTAGGTAGGACCTTTTCCCAGACGCCCAACTCCGAGCCCGCAATGCCGCACATCTATTGCTTTATCCTCTTGGCATCCTCCTCATCCTCCTCGACCACGTCCTTTTCCTCTTCCTCCTTCTCCTTGCGGCTACGCTTCAGGCCCTTCATCTTTCGGAGCTGCAGCTCGCTCAGATCCTGCTTGCCCAAGTGCACGCGACCAATCTTGTCACCCATGGCGTCGGTCGTGATGTTCTTCTTGGTGCGCTCCTCGATGCCGCGGGGCTTCTTCATGGCCTCCTTGAGCATCGACTCGTCGGCCTCCCGGACGCGGCCGACGCGGAAGTCCATGCGGGGTCCAATCTCCTCGACCTCAACGCGCGGCAGGCGCTGGCCGCTTCGCTTGGTGCTGATGGTGTAGACACGCAGGTGGATGGCGGGCTTGGCGTCGCCTTCGCCCGTGTTCTCCTCGGCGCTGATGGAGACAATGTACTGGAGGCCCTCGACGTCAATCTTGTCGCTGGGCTCGCCCTTGAAAAAGTCGATAAACATGCTCTTTGCGAGGGTGAACTCGTTGGAAACGGGGCTCTCAAAGGCGGTGCCGGCAAACAGTAGCATGGGGCGCAGTCCGATGGCGAACTTTTTCGTCTTGAACTGGGCGATGGTGCGGAAGCTCTCAGGGTCGAGGTAGAGCTCGAGCATGTCGAGGGTCTTGTACGCAAAGGTGCGGATAAAGGTCAGGGTGTGCGGGCGCTTCTTCTGGCTGCTACCAAAGAGCATCAGGCTGGCGTCGTTCTTCTCCGAGAAGAACTCGAGCGACGCGGCGTCGTCGAAAGGGTGGATTGCGTTCTTCTTGGTGAACTTCTTTGCTAGGGGCTGGCGCATCTGGTGCAGGTCGTTGAGGGCGTCCTGGACGATCTGCGAGCACGTCGTTCCGCGGAGGAAGAGACACATCTTGGGGTTCTCGTTAACCTTGGACTCGCGCTTCTCGAGCGCCCGCTTGGAGCGGGCATTGCGAGGTTTGCTGGGGGAGTGAATTAGCTTGCGAGATACTTAGAAGGGAAGCGATCAAACATACACTTGGCGGAGCATCTTGAAAGTGTTGTGGTGAAAGATGTCCTGCTATAACGAAGCTTTCTTGAGGAGGTTGGCTGGCTGCAACGTCTCGCGGAACAGGACGAGAAAAAAAATATCCTTATCGATAAGCCTCCTGCTCCTTCTGCTGCTCGCTCACAGAGGAGGAACGATCTTTCCCAACTTGGGTGAAAGCACTGCACATGCCGCTTGCCCAATTTGGTAATACTTTCCCCCGCAGTCACGTGCGATGCCGAAGGGACCATTGCCATGCTGATCGGCATGGCCTGCCTGTCTTTCCGAACACGGCATCCGGCGGAGCCTCGGCATTTTCCCCGCCAAACGGTGCCACCTTCTCCAGGCCCAAGACTTCGATCAACTTCGATTTGTAAACGACCCAACCTGCATCGACGTCTCACCCTCCGCGCATATCAAGAGCATCGTCGCCAACCGTCGCCATCGACTCTTCCATCGCCTGTTCTTCCTCCCCGATTCGTCCGAACCACCGAAATCAATTCTACATATCGCCAGCACCATGTCGTTCCTAAGCGGTGGTGCCGAGTGCTCTTCCTCTGCAAACCCTCTCAGCCAGCTTCACAAGCACACACAAAATGATAGAACCCTTCAGCAAGACAGACTCGTCGGCCGAGGACCCGGAGGTCAATTAAATGGATTCAGAAGCCAGAGCGCAAACGCTCCTCAAGACGAGGTATGCTCTCCAACACGGCCAATGGACGAATTACTAATGCACCTGTCCTTGATATGATAGATGATGAATGGCTTCCTCAACCAGGGTCCCAGCCTTCAGCAAGAGTTTCCTATGCAGCCAGGTCAGATGCCACTTGGTCCAGCCCAGAGTCACATGCGCGCCAACTCAGCATCGCCAACATGGGCCCCCGACTTCAACGGCCAGGCCGCCATGGAGTCGGCCTTCAAGCCGCCGCCCGCCGCAGCGGCGCATTTCAACACTGACGAGTTTGCCCGTTTCCAGCAGCTTAACGGACAAAGTTCTTCCTCAAGAGCGAGCCCCATGCAGAGTAACGTTCCAAATCAGATGAACCAACAACGACCCATGATGAGCGGCATGATGAACCGACCCATGGGTTATCAACCCATGTTCCAACCCATGTACCAGAACCACCAGCCTATGCATCAACAACCCCAGCAAGACGTCAAGGGCAAGGGCCGCCTCGTGGAGCTCGACGATCACAAGTGGGAAGAGCAGTTCGCCGAGATGGAGCTGCAGGACAAGGGCAAGGAGAAGGAGCAGGAGGAAGCAACCGCCGCAGAGCGTGAGCTTAATGAAATGGACAAGGGCTTGACGTCCGAAGCTAATGAGTTCGGTGACTTTGAATCCATTTGGAAAGGAATCCAAGCTGAGACCGCTACCAATAGATCCATGGTTAACGACGACATGTTCGACCAATTCGATACCGAGTGGAGCAACAACATGATGCCCGACTTCGAAGGCATGGGCGACTGGGGCCGTCTCGGCGATCCGGCTGTCGAGAACTACCTATTCGAGGAGGACAACTTCTTCCGCGACGAGAAGAATGCTTTCGAAGAGGGTGTGCGTATTATGAAGGAGGGTGGCAACCTCTCGCTGGCCGCCCTGGCCTTTGAAGCCGCGGTCCAACAAAACGCCAGCCATACCGAGGCCTGGGTGTATCTGGGAACGGCCCAGGCGCAGAACGAGAAGGAGACGGCGGCGATTCGGGCGCTCGAGCATGCCCTCAAGCTCGATCCCAACAACTTGGCAGCCCTGATGGGCCTCGCCGTATCGTACACCAACGAGGGCTATGACAGCACAGCATATCGCACCCTTGAACGGTGGTTGTCAGTTAAGTATCCCAATATCCTGGACCCCAAGGACTTGCACCCCCCTGCTGAGATGGGCTTCACGGATCGGCAGCAGCTACACGACAAGGTGACGAACCTCTTCATCAAGGCAGCACAGTTGAGTCCTGACGGAGAGCACATGGACCCTGATGTGCAGGTCGGCCTGGGTGTCCTCTTCTACGGCGCAGAGGATTATGATAAGGCCGTTGACTGCTTCCAGTCAGCTCTCCACTCCTCGGAGCTTGGCAGCTCGAACCAGCAGGAGCAGCTTCACCTCCTCTGGAACCGACTGGGTGCCACACTCGCCAACAGTGGACGATCCGAGGAAGCCATCGCAGCTTATCAGGAAGCTCTGGCCATCGCTCCCAACTTTGTGCGTGCCCGTTACAACCTGGGCGTTAGCTGCATCAACATCCACTGCCACCATGAGGCCGCCTGCCACTTCCTGGCGGCCCTGGAGATGCACAAGGCCATTGAGAAGTCTGGCCGTAGCAAGGCGTACGAGATTTTGGGCGATAACGCTGGCAACGTCGACGAGACGCTCGACCGCATGTCAGCGCAGAATAGAAGCAGCACTCTGTACGACACGCTCCGCCGTGTCTTTACCCAGATGGGTCGCAGAGATCTAGCCGAGAAGACAGTTGCTGGTGTAGATCCGGACGTCTTCCGACCAGAGTTTGAGTTCTAAAGCTAGAGCGGATATTTGGAATCAAAGAGGGCTGCGTCCACGTTGAAGAGGATATCGTTGTTGGTTATTTACTTGTGATGTATTGTTGGGACTTTTGCTTGTATCGAATCAGGCTGGGATGTGACATATGAGAGACATACATGACCTTGCAGGTCATTGGCGAATATATTATGCAACACAGAGACCATTGTCTCTGGCAGCGGCGCCTGTTCTTGGTAATTTGATACGCTTCTCCTCGAATCTTGGTCCTGCGTCTCCATCTTGCCTCCCCCGGAAAGTTGTCTGCAGTTGTCTACATCTCCGTTATTAGCTGTGGCTAGTGACCAGTTCTCGGTCAACCAGTCGGGCATCGATATGAGCGAGCCGCTCATAGTACGCCCGAGGTGACAATAAGCGTTATATGATCGAGTCAGTTGTAAATAAGCATCGACACGGAGATGGAGTCAAACGGCTAGCGTACCCCGAAGCCTCCCGGGTATAGGTTGTAGTCTTCCACCGAGACTAAGGCACGCACCAGCCAGCAGTTCGTACAGTATCCTCTAGTGATACGGGAAATGTTACCCGACGCTTGTCGCTCTCGGACGAGAGATTAATAATGTCTGTATCACCGCTGACCGACTATGTCGCGAGTCAGACGCTGGGAAGAGAGGCTTGCAGATTGAATCCCTGGCCTTTCGACTACAGCCAAGAGGGTGTCATGGCGTGGTGCAATTCCCTCGTTATTCCCTGCAAGCTCGGGCGGCTTCTCTTATTTCTTCCCCCTCGCCGCTAGCTAGCTGACCTCGGCAGTAAGCAGACGCAGACTCTCGCCGTCCACCTTGGTACGGCACTTGTGAGCCGGGCGTGGAGGACGAGGAGCTTCCCGTAGTGGATGATCTCTTGCGCGTCTCGTCTCGTCAAGTCAAGGCATCCATCCTTGGCCAGCCCTAGGCCCGTTTGCTACCGCGACGTGCGCCATCGCCAGAGGAGATGCATGTCTCGCAACAGAGGCCCCATCCCATGCGGGCGCTATAGAAACTGGATGGTCTCGCGGCAAAGGGAACACTGGCCCCGAGTGCCGTAGACTTGAGAGCATAATACCCCTCTCTCTTCCCCTCGGCTGTGGAGTAATGGGGCTGAAGAGACGCAAGGCGAGAGGGAGACGAGGCGAGTGAAAAGCAACAAACAGGACGGAAAACAGCTGGGAAAAGCAAAGTGAGTGAGACAACGGAGCGGAACAGCGAAGCTACAGTAGGGCTAGGCTGTGATATTGCGGCATCGTCTGAGTGAGATCGCAGTCGTCTCAGGCACTCGGCCAGTTTGATTGGGCCTGACCAGACTTGCCAGAGACAATATGGTGCACTGTACCACGGGATGGATTGCATCCTCCCAAACCAGGCCAGATGCATAATGTTGCTTTGTTGGAACGGTGAGTGCCGTCCCCATCGTCGATGCTGGTGGTGTATGGAGTACAGTACAAGTAGGTACCGAGCACATACACTCGAGAGGGTGTCGTGACGTCTCTTGGGGGTGCGCATCCATATCTGTTTGAAGCCTTCTTCACCAGATAATGTGTAGTCCTGCAACCAGGCTCTTCCGCAGCATATCTGGACGCTTGAGGCTTCGATTGGGTTTGGCTGACGGCAATCCCCCAACGGCCGGGTCCTCGGGTCGGCGCAAAACTTCAAAAGTCGAACCCGACAGCTATATAGAAGAGGGATGAGAGAGCACCATCAAGACATCTTGACGCCATGAGGGGAACAAGGTGGGTAGAAACGGACGGCTCTCCGAGGTATGTTGGTGGAGACGGAGGGCGTTGAGCTAGTCATCTTGGGGCCAGGTGGGCTTGGTTTGCTTCCCAAGCGCTTGATCGAGTGGCGGATATGATGCTGACTAGCCCATCGCGTAAACTGTTCAGGAAAGTCCGGGGTAGGGTACTGTGCTGCTTTCTTGGCCTTGCCGAGTACGATCGACATCGATATCGTGCTGTGTCGTTGATTCATGCTCACTCGGTGACCAGAACTGCCGCCCGTTCATTAGTATATCGAACTTGTCAAGCTTGTCTGCTGGGAGACCTTGGTTGAGACGATACAGTCAAGACTTCTTGTCTCGGCGACTTGTGTTAAAGACTCGGTCCGCCTTGAGACGGTATTTGGATTTTGGTCCCCTTGCCCTGCGACATATCTTTGCTTTGACCGATGTAGTCTAGAGATGCTTCGTCTTCGATGAGACATCTCTCCACCACACGCCAGCTAACTAACAGTAAGCCTGCAGCGTGATAGATATCCCTTCAACGCCTGATGGACAGTCAGTTCTTCACCATGCCTCTTGTTCCCCGAAACCTGTCGGGCCTCGATCCCTCATTCATCCTCTGCGGTCATTCCATGGCATCGCCACTGGAAGATTCCATTCCGTTTCTTCAACGGACGCCAAGTCAAAGCTCGAGACCGACCCATGGTGAAAACCTGCCGAAATCTTTTAGGATGTGCCTGCCTCAGGCTAGTGCTCAAGATACGTCTTCAAGCAAGCCCGGGTGAGCTTCCGAGTGCGAGTCCACTCACAGATCAGGCATCCCGAGCATCTGGATCCAAGAGACCATTCCTCCCTTCACACTGAGGGAACCGTGCGCCCGTACTGTACCTCGCCTTCCGTAAACGAATAGACGTGATAGTCGTTGACCAGGGTGTATTGCTTCAACAAAAAGAGAGTTTGTGCCCGCAGCCGGCTCCCCGCTGTGGATGAGGGTTGCTGAGCGAGATTGGTGGAATCTGAGGCCCCCCTCCTCTGATGGAGACAAACAGGCGGTACTTTGTGCGACCATGGAAAGCTGAACACGCTCCAGATCTCGAGTCTCTTGTCCCGCAGGATCGAGAAAGGGCCATCTGCCTGGGCGTCTGGGCTTCCAGCCATCCCGTCTGGCGAGGTTGTACCCACCATCGTGTCAGTGCGCAGCGCCAATCTGATGCCAAGGTGATGAGGAGGAAGTCCAACATGATGGACATGGAAATAGCACGGCGGAGGACACAGACCCGTCGACGTGCTGCCTGGATTACCCCCCGAGCGGACAAATCGTTTGATACGTTGGGAACGCAATGTATAGCCAACAACAAGCGAAGTTGTGTGTAAGAATGCGAGTTTGTGCTGCTGTTGTGCGAGTTGTCTGGTCTCACGAGCGGTGTATGCACTGTGATAGCATTGGTAGTAGTGCAACATGGTGAAGTAACACGACGCCTCAAGAACCCATGCATAAGACGCGACCAGACATTTGATTGCCAGGGCTGGTCGGTTCAACTTCGAATATCGATCCAGGAATCATGGAAAGAGATTAGGAAAGGCCTGTCAGGATCTATTGCGTCTTGCTGACGGGGCGAATCTTGAAGATGGCGCCGAGCGAAGCTGCGGATTGGAGATATCCATGATGGGATAAAACGAACAACGGCTCTAGACTCGACAATGCCTTGCTGGAAGATACCTTGTCGAATCGTATCCTAGTGACAATGCGCCGCTCTGCGCTAGTTTCAGCGAAATCTCTGGTGGCTTGCCCAACAGCTCGAATCATCACTCTCCCTGGCGACAGCGATTAACGAGTCATCCCTAATGCGCGTGTCTGCTGAAATCTCACATGACAAGTCGGATTTCGAGACATGAGGGTCGCCATCTTCCACTTCAGCTCATCTGGCATGATGAGTGACCTGTTTGACAGAAGGGCCGAGGATTGACAAACACGGGTGCATGTCGATCACTCATGCCATGGGCAGTGTGTTGGTCTCGAGGGACCAGCCAGCAATGCAAGTGCAGCTGTCAATCATGGAGATGGTGACATTTGTAAACCACTCTATGAAACCTGCTTCTGGACCCTTCGTTGTTGCCCTTCTTCTCATGTTTGGTCGTCCTCATTCGAGTTGCCGAATGAGAGAAACCGCCAAGGTTATTGCTGTTCGAAAACCGCGGGTTGCGCTACAGCCAAAGTCTGAGGTCAGCAAAATCTGAAATCGGGCTAGGAGGCTTGTGAAGCTAAAAGGGAGGCTGGTTTGATTTTTGAATCTCTAAACAAGATGGTGAGCTTGAGCGTCTATGAATACAACTAGCTTGACCGTAGGAGTTTGACTGTTGGTTTGTGAGTGTCTAGTTGAGCTTCGTAATGTTGTCATACACGGGATGAAGGATCGATCGAGTATGTACCGGAAACTTGGACAGGCTGTCTCATCTGATGGACGGGTGATTGATTGATGGGACAGCAAGGCAGGCAAGGGTGAAGATATCGCCGTAAGGGGTGTGTGAGACTCGCAAGTTGGGCCAAGGCATGGCGGATAGCTGATTGCCCGAGCCAGTGGCTCAACCGATGGGTCCATCGTCGAGACAAGCCGGGGAGAAGCCGTAATGGAGCCGGAGTGGGTAGTGCTGTCGGGTCATGGAGAGAAGGGGATGTTTCTCCCGCTTTTTGTGCAAGCAATGCTCATGCCACAGCGATCTAACCGCCCCTTTGGCGAGGCTCAGGTTGCACAGAGAAAACGCACGGGTGTGTGTGGGGGGCGGCCCATGCTGCGCTTTCAGATATATTCGGCGGGTGCTAATGATGGGAGCCGGATGAGAACTATTGTGGTCAGTTTGGTGGAATCCATTTACAGGCAGAGGGCGGTCGCCATACCCGCGTTTTTTGAGCACCCTCCTGTTTCGGTATGACTGCCCGAGTGAGGTTTGACTGGCTGTCACTTCATCACCACGTGGAAGGGGAATCTGCTGCTTCTCCACCGGCAGTTATGGAGGCTCAGATGCAGGGGCTCGCCGAACGATGTGCCCTCCATGCATATCTGGTTAAAAGTGCTGGAATTCGCAACAAAGTTCATTGCGCTTTGACGCAAATCGCACTGCACCGCACTGCTGCTGTACGGAAACCCATTTTCAGTTACACCCAGCCACAGGCCATCTAAAAGAGGCGCCGATCGCCGATGGGAGCGCGCTTGGGTGGTGTTAGTCGAGAGAGAGGTAATGAGGATCCCCGGGAAGAATCCCCCGTCGGGACAAGTCAGGCACATGGGTCCAAGGGTTTGGGGCCGGCGTGAAAAAGCACGCGAGGGGTTTCTTGTCGTGGGATCGCTAGAAGCGCCAACTGGCACTCTATCTTCTTTACCTGTGCGAGCGAGGAGGTTGGGTTGGACAGGCTTGCTGCCACCGCGTGGGCGGCACGACGACAAGGTAGTTCGAGGCTGTTGCTCAGAGTTTACACCATGTCCCGGCACAGTTGGTTGCCATGCATGATCAGCCAGGCGGTTTTGGCGTCGAAGAGAAATTCAGGGGTTGTTGTGCGGATATTCTGATGAATGTTTGTTCAAAATTGTGCAAAAAGCAAGTCGCTCACGGCCACAGGGACGACGACCCTGGCCATATTCTCTGGTTAATGACCTCTTGGGCATGAACGGGACGATACATTGGCGAGATACAGGGGTCGAAACATTGTCTCGGCGGAAACGTAGCTGAATCTCTTGCATCCTCGTTTGCTGGGGGATATCGGGGAGATAGATTTAAGTTGTGAATGCTAGGTATTGGCACCGGGAGAAGAGATCGTGGATGGACCGATGTGATGTCCAGAAATTGCAACTCAGGGGTCGCTCTTGCTCCTGCTAGACTGAGATAACTGCGCACTGTAAAACAGAGCAATGGGTTCGCACTATGCACAGTGTCAATCCGAGTTTTCGGAAAGAGGTGCACACCGCACTGTATCCGCACAGGGACCTTGATCCACACTTCTTTTCGCTCGTAATCAGGAGCTGGGTCCTTGGATTTTCGACCTCGTGCTTGTCGGCCGATCTCATCAATCGCCAGACTAGACCGTTTTTCTGTTTGAGTGGTTTCTTTTTCCGAATTGTTTACTTTGGCCTGGCCTGGCCTTCTTTCCTTTCTTTTCTCGTCTCTCTGTTTCGTCTGACCACCTCAGCACACCCACATTAAGCCTTGTTGCTTGAAGGGTATCCTTGTCACCGAGACGGCTTGGCCCATCGAGATTGACGCCCTCCCTTGTCGTGCCGGTCACCAGGGCGGCTAGATCTTTTGCTTGCGCTTCCTCCATCCGTGTCCGCGCACGTGTCGGGGAGCAGGAAAAGTCAAAGGCGACCGACGCTGGGTTGACGCAAGCAGCAACGATTGACCCAAGACTGAAGCCTGCACAGGCATAGTCTCCCTTGCACAACCTACATAGTGCTGTTTCAAGCTGATAGCGGGCAGCAGCTGAATAAATGGCTTTCCTAGAAATCAGGTACGACACCACGCTGCGAGCGACAAGTGCACGGCAACAGCCATGGCCTCTCACATCGAGGTATCCTCAAAGTATCCAGTACCTCGGCGATGCCACATGGCAGCTCACGAACACCGCGCGGCAGCGGTACCTTTGCACATGCCAACGACATCTTACATGAGATGAGGGTCGGATGGAGACAGTACGTACTCTGCAGGCAAACGAAGGAACCAATTGCTTCGCGGCGCTATCCTCTCGACCAGATGCGCCTCACGTGGCGGCGGAAGATCGCGCATGTGGTGCTGGGTTGTTTAGTCGCTCCGCCCATCGCTCATCAAACAACGGGGTCGAGCCAAGCGAAGGTTCCAGCTGGGGTGCGCCGGGGGAAAAGACCGGGGGTGAGACGGAAGGAGGAACAAAGCTTCACCAAACGAGCCAGTCCAGTACAAGACAAAGGGCATGGGTCCCTAGACAATTCCTGGACTTCGCGGCATGGGCCTCCAAGTCCATGCATTTTGATGGGACCATGGATGCGCTAGTCGACGACGCACGAGGTGCCCCGGCTCGGTGCAAGCCACACACCCACACGTTTTCCAGTCCCGTTTCTTGGGCTGACGAGCATCCATCCATCCATCCATCTCAGCATTGCACAGCGCACCCCGGAAATCGTCCACCCAGTGCAAACAGACAGCACACACGAACTTCCCGAAGTCTAGGGATCCTAGCTTGCTCAACCACAAGCTCAGCAACCCGCAGGCACTGGCCTCGTGGTGGCCCGACAGGATGTTGCCAGTTGCTGGGAACATGGGCTTTGAAGAGTTTTCTCTGAATGTTGTCCTGTTCCCTTCGATTTGCTGAATCTTGCTTTGTGCGTCGCCCATCGTCCCATCCCTAAAGGCGACTTGGAATGGACCCTGGCTATTCCGCAGCAGAAACATGTCGGCAACAGGAACGTGCTTCGCCTTGACTATCTGTACTGTACTGTACCGGGCCTTTGGTGACGACGACCGGAAGGTGGCATGTGGGTGACGGCATCCCGCGTGGTAGGTAGTTTGGCAGGCCATTAGTGAACTGCCTACTGTACTGCGATGCTTCTAACCGGTCGACTATCTAGATACTGACGTACAGGCAAGACAAGAATGGCCATGCCTGGAGGACCATGTCGCCACCATTGCGGTTTCGATCAAGAACAACTACCTTGGAGATTGTCTGAGGTCAAGGGAATAACTTCACTCTACAAAATGTACATGACAAGTGGCTAGTTGGCTTGCTTACTGCAGGCAGTATTGCACAGACATCATGGTGTCCGCTCCTCGGTCCGTTGCATGCAAACAATTGCAAGTTTCCCCTCTTTCTCAGAGGTTCCCATCTGAGCGGCTGGACGAAGGGAATAACAACAGGGTCTGAGCTGCATCCCTTCACTAATGTATCCCGTCATCTCCTCCGCCCGGGACTGCCATATGTCTCTCAGTGCAGCGTTTCGGAGATTCAGCCTTGGCATTGAGATGGGCATGATGCCAGAACCCGCCCATCGCCACTCGTTTTGGGCCGAGCATCATGTCGTCCGAGGAAGCGACCTTGGCCGGAAGCAGAGACCAGTTGCATATCGCACTGTACAGGACCTGAGGCTGGCTGAGGTCAGAGGAGAGGATGCCAATACGGCGCCTTGATGGTGACCTCTTCCGTCTTCTGCCCGGTGGGAGCGCCTCCACGATTTGCATCCAAAGCTCTCCGCACCTCCACGTCTTGAAGGCCGTGGCAGAACAAGGTTTTCGGGGGGAGCCAGAGGGGAATGAACAAGGGCACTACGGGTGGAGGGTGGCTTCACAGGCCGTGGGACCGCACACCCCAGCAGTCCATCAGTCGCTGAAGCTGGCGACACTCCCAAGAATAGCGTGCTGCCGGTCGGGGGTATTGAGTCGTGGCCGGGTACTTTGACACATGGAGCCGTATCCCTGTGGGGGCTACGAAAAAGACAGGTACACGATACGGGCCGAGTCCCCCATGGCTGCGTTTCAGGGCTGCATTGAACCGCCGTTCAGGGCACTTGGTCGCCCGTGTGAGCCTTCAGATGCGCCTATCCTTGGATTCCCGTTGAGTCTCGGGTACTGCAGACGGGGGTATTTCAGCTGAAGGTTTCTCGCGCGAGTAGCTGTTGCTTATTGACCCCAGGTACTTGTGGCTGCGAGTCCACGCGCGCGGACCACGCATTCGAGTGCACCATGACCAGCAGGGACCGCCCCCCCGGGCACGGCATGGGCGGGAACTTGAAGTGATGCTGTACTTGGCCACGCTATCACAGGTACCTCGAGGACTGGGGACAGGGGGTACAGATTGAGCAGAGCACAGCACAGCACAGCGATTCACCATACCTGCCGCACTTGCTGGAGATGGACGGGGCGTCCAGTTGCTGAGGACGGGATGGTGCTCGCTGGGAGAAGTCTGGCAGCCCGCGGCCGCCTGCTGCACAGGCTCTAGCACCCCTGCGGCTTCCACTGGGGTTTTGGCATCGCGCACTGGCAGCCAGCGTTAGGCCGTTCCATCGCTGTGCGAGGATCCATGGGACATTGGCTATACCGCTGTCGTCGCTGCTCTCAGGTACCACACGCATGTCTCTCCCAAGTCTCTCTGTCATTCATCAGTCCCGTCTCGTCTTCCATGTCCATCCTCGATCCATCCCATCCCATCCCTCCCCATCTCTTCTCTCCGCTGGTGGCCCAAGAGTAGACCCCTCCCAACCACTCGCTCACTCGCACACTCTCCCTCACTCGAGGTGGCTCTTTTCTCACGTTCTCCCACAAGTCACACCCACACCCACACCCATGGTCAAGTCCTTCTCCTCCTCCTCCCCTTCCTCGCCCGCCTCCGTCACCTTCACTAGGGTCCGTCTCGTGTGCAATTTTCCTTTTCTTTTCCTCACAATCCGCCATTATTACCACGCATCCTTTCGACGGCTGCTGTCACCATAATCGTATTTCGACCCTGTCCTGGGGCTCTTGCGCTGACACGCCTGGCTCTCATCTTAAATCGCTGCCCTGTCGCGCTCCTCTCCCCGAATACCAGCTCTCAGCTTTTGACAATCGCCTCGCTGCACCGCCGCTACCTACTCGCCTCCTCCGTACGGCTTCGGTCTCGCCGTGGCTGCGACGAACCGATCCCCCCATTTTATTCAGGAGACAACCCTTGGCTTTTCTGGCGACCTGATTGACCCTGTCCTCCACGCGACCCATCTAAGTATCGCCCTACCGTATTCATTCCAAGCTGGCGTTGGCCTTGTTATTCCCGTCCTCAATCTCGGCCGACCATGGATGCCCATAGCCAGCAACGCCCACCGGCTCCCAAGTCAGCTGGACTCACCAGCATCCTCAATAGCGACCACGCATCAGCTTCCGCTCCAAACGGCCCTCCGCATATGCGAGATTCGGGCTTCTACTCAAATGCAGACGCCTCCAGTAAGCGTACGCTGCTCGTCGTTGTTTGCGCCAATGGCCCAGCTCCTTTACTGACCTGACCCGTCTAGACACATCTGCAGCCTCCTTCAACGTCAACGGTCTGAGCCCAAGTGGCTCTGGCTATCAATCGTCATCGCAAGACAAGACTCCATCGCCGATCGCCTCCAACATGGTTCCTCATGCGCTCGTGTCGCCCTCGACCACCAACATGAGCGTTGCTGCCATGGTATCTCCTAGCACACCTGGCAACCTCGATCCGCGTCGGGATCGTCCCACCTCGATCGAGTCCAACGGGATTGGCCCTGTGATGGGCGAGACGCTGGCTCCAGGAATGGGTGGCCTGCGGCGGGAAAGCGTGGATAGTCGCATTAACCAGGGCTTCAGTGACATGCGACTTGGCAATTCGCCCTATACATCCAACAACCCTTCGACCACATCCATCCAGAATACACTTCACACACAGCGGAACCCGCATCACCTTTCCGTTCATCGCATCTCAAACGGTTACCAGCCCAGCGCAGAGCGAAACCCCGAGCCCAAGACGATCAAGACTGCACCCGCGATTACTGGTCCCGCGACAGGGCATATCGCCCGAGCGGCAGAGCCTACCAAAGGTCAAGCATGGGCTTTCCCAGAGGAAGAAATTCAGCGTGTCGGCGCCCCTCCGTACAATGATTCAAGGCGTAGTAGCATCACCGAGTCGGTTGCCAGCAGCCAATTCACGACAGAGTCGCGCCTACCGCCTGGCCAGCGACGACTGAACGAGGGCGAATTCCCACGCATGTCCAACGCCTCGGATTTCCTGCCAGTGCACCACCACTCGATGCAGCACAAGCAACTGAGCGATCTCCAAGCAGAGGAAGGAAATGGACCCACCGGCTCCCAGCCCTACAGCAGAACCCCTGAGTTGAGAGTCAGCCACAAGCTGGCAGAACGAAAGAGGAGGACGGAAATGAAGGAGCTGTTCGATCAGCTGCGGGATCTAATGCCACAGGAGCGTGGGTCCAAAGCATCCAAGTGGGAAATCTTGACAAAGGGTGAGTATCTTGTCTTTGCTGGCTTTCAGGGACAGGGGTGCTAATACTGAGATAGCCATCGCCGAGCACCAGAGACTCAACGATCACAACCGACTGCTACAGTCACACTACAACACAGTAATGGCAGACAACGAGATACTACGTCGAGAGCTTAACGCTCTGAGGATGGAGGGAGTGCAGCTACGGGGAGACGTTAACTCATCCTCGGGTCACCCTCCTCCACCTCCGCCGGCGGCACCTCACTCTGGACCGTACCCATCTGACCCCTACGCTAGTTCGACGCGGCCGGAGCTGCCGCCTATCCGTTCGCTCAACAACGGACCAGACTCGATGACTGGGGTCCAGTACGATACCCCCCGTGTCAACGGTTACCGCCAGGAGAGGTACTGAGCCAAGTGACTTGATTGCACTTGGCTGACGAACCACTCATGGATGTCGACACACGATGTGCACCATTTTATTTTGTCAGCCACTTAACGAATGAATGAGGGTGAAAAAGTTATGATACTTGGGCACCAGATACCCACGCGAGATGCGGCACAGGGATCCATAGCTGGACTCGGTCACAACCGCCGCCCAGAGCCTCGAGCTCACTGTGCTATTAGATTTCTCCTTATTTTGTCTGTTCTCTGGTCGACACTGCTCTAGGCCAGTGTCTCACGGCAAACGGACTGTGGGTTTTTTTTCTTGTGTGTCATTTTGTCGATGCCTTTTCCAGTCATTATTAGTCTTATTTTTCTACATCTGCCACCTCGACAACAGACGAGGTTGTTGGGAGTTTTATTTGTTGCTCATTCGGGATAGGGAGGCCATTAATCGCGTACGGGTACAATGGGGTTGGCCGGAAAGGAAATGTACGGACATCTGGTTAAGATGGATGACGGGTGGGGGATGAGATTGGGGT
>JABCKD010001231.1:0-32398 GCA_013186415.1 Fusarium sp. NRRL 66088 | reverse complement strand
AGAGTCGTTGTGTCATTGAAGCTTGGGTATAAGCTTTGGTTGTGTTATAGCTGTGCTATTTCCGTTGGGTTGCTCAGAGGCCACCCCCCGCCCCTTTGAGCCCTTGACCAAGCGATCGCCATGGGGGATCAACCGCAGTCGAAGATCATCGAGCCTATTGGGAATGGTCTTGATGCATTTCGCGGTTATTTCAGCTCGATATGCGAAAGGGCGCGTGTCTCCTGCACTCCAGATGCCCTAGAACAACTTGAACAAGAAGGTACCTACGGCAGACCAACTTACTTGCTTGAAGCGCTCCTCTAACCAATGTGCAGATGTGCAAGATCTTGCGTCCAGTCTTCTATCAGCACTTCAAATTCTCCCTACCACCCGCCTCTTACCTTCGAAGACAGGTCGTGGCACCCTCCGAAGCGATCTCCTAAGACTTATTTCTACTGCCGCCTCTGCCGACTTTGACTTCGACCGCGTCAAATCCCTCCTGAAATCAGCCCTCGTCGACGAACCAGACGATGCCCTAATCTGGGATCAACTCTACAACGCCGTTACCGAATCCACCCCGCCTCCCCGCCCATGGCTGCGCAATACTAGCAGCTTTGCAAACTCATCTGAGCACCGCAAATATGTGGACGATGTGCTTAAAGAGGAGCTTGGCACTATGTATGTCGGGCTCCGCCCCTTTCACGATGCGTACTTCGGAGGCGTGACCGATCTTGAGACGGCGTCCCAGACGTTCTTCAAGCAATGCCTCGAAGGTAGTGATCCACTCTTTGAGGACGGTTGGAAGGGATGGCCCAAAGATGCGAACCAGGATGATGTGCTGAGCTGGTTTGCTGACTTTAGCGAGAAGCTAGCGGCATTCGTAGACGGCCACAAGTCAATTCCGACGCATCAACATGGACGAAGGCCCCTGGCAAAGCCTAATAAGCCCATTAACGGTTCTGTGGGGAAACGAAAGATGGACGTTGGGTTTGTGAATGATCCTCAAGCTGGAAAAGACTCGAGATGCCACTGGTCCCAGATCCTCGTGCCAGGAGAGCTGAAGAGCAACCCGTCTGCCGATAAAGCTTCAGAGGCATGGCTTGATCTTGGGACGTACGCGAGAGAAGTGCTCGCTGCGCAGGATACCCGTCGCTTCGTCTTGGGCTTTACTATCTGCGGATCTCTCATGAGGGTCTGGATGTTTGACCGACTAGGGGGGATCGCATCCGAACAATTCAACATCAATGACGATGGGCTTCAGTTTGTATCCACGATCCTTGGCTTTCTTTGGATGAACGAGGAGGAACTTGGATTTGATCCGACGATCATATCAGCAAACCAGGAGCGATTCATCGAGATCAATCGGAATGGGTCGGCTGAACGGATCATCATCGACCAGGTGATACGGCGGGCGCGTTGCATAGCTGGTCGAGCGACGACATGTTGGAAAGCCCATCCCGAAGGACAACCAGAGATGCTGCTTGTCATTAAAGATTCATGGCAATACCCAGAGCGCGATGAGGAAGGCGACCTGTTACGTGAAGCGACTAACAAAGGAGTCGTCAACGTGGCTCGATATTATTATCACGAGACAGTTCAGATACGCGGGATGGACGACGACATTCGGAGCAATACTCGGCGTGGTCTGGATATCAGGAGAGCTGCGAACTACCGCCCGCCGCGCCCAATGCCACGGAACAACATCGCCTCTAGCGTATCAAGGGAAGGGCGCAGCAGTACCAGCGCCAGCAGGAAGCGGTCATCTAGCCAGACTGGCGCCGATCTTCCTTCTAGCAAGCGATCCTGTTCCGTGCCTCCAACGAAGGCCGTCAGTACACTACCAAATCGAGTACATCGGCGTGTCATTCTCCGAGACTATGGGAAGCCAATCTACAAGGCGAGCTCTCGATCAGCTCTACTTGCCGCGTTCGATCACTGCATTAAGGGACACGAGTCTTTACACAAGGCAGGCTTTCTTCATAGAGACATCTCGATCAACAATCTCATGATCAACGATGATGATGATAACCCCTCCTGGCCTTCTTTCTTGATTGACCTTGACCTGGCTATTAAAGAATTACGAGAGGCTGCGTCAGGAGCGAAAGGGATAACCGGGACAAGAGCTTTCATGGCAATCGGGGTGCTACTGGGCGAGCAGCATTCCTTCATGCACGATCTCGAGTCCTTCTTTTGGGTCCTATTCTGGATATGCATCCACTGTGACGGACCAGATAACAGCAGGGCTGTTCCGCGGTTTGAAAAGTGGAATTACGTTGAAGATCCAGAAGATCTGGCGGGGCTGAAACTAATCGTTGTGTCAACGGAGGCGATCTTCATGAAGACGATCTCCGATAATTTCACGCCGCACTATGAGCCACTTATCCCAGTATTGAATGGACTACGAAAAGTTGTTTTCCCTCAAGGCAGGCCGTGGGAACGAGAAGATGAGAAGCTGTACACTAGAATGAGAGAGATTCTCCGGCGAGATTAGGAAGCTTAGAGTACTGGTTAGCGGTGGGCAGAATACCTAGCACTGGCAATTATTTAAAGCTTCCCAGAGCACCGTCATACCACATCCTGATACCCAATTCCAGGCATCACCTGGCAGTACTGTGACTCACATATGCTCGAGTCTGAATCCGTCCCTCAGTTCCGCTCATTCTTTCCAGCGTCGATTGCGTCATTTCGAAGAGGCAGATGACTCGCCTTGCTCCCGTCTGCCTTCCGAGTTACCTCGATGTACGATTCCAGCCACCAAGGATGCTCAGTTGCCATGGCATACGCAACTAAAGGCGGTTCGCCAACACCTGGACCGAGAATTCTTATAACTTCCGCCCATCCTATGCTTCGGTTCTCGTCCCGACCTGCTAGTGTCAGAGCCCACTGCGAAAAGAGGTCTAGAGCCATAATAAGCTGCTCTACCTCCCACATTCCCTTCCAGCCGAGGCAGTCTTCTTTCCCAAGTCGTTGCTCCAAAAGGCGAAACCAGGAGCCATCAGGGAGTCCTTGTGATAAACTCTTGAGCGTTACCCACTCCTAATACGGTGGAAAGAAGCCGCTGCTCTCTAGATCGATAATGCCGCAGACTTGTTTATTAGCTATTAATATATTTATTTCCCCAGTCCAGATCTCCGTGTGTAAATACGTTTAGCTCTCCGTCAACTGCCTCGCTCCTCTCGTGAACATATGCCACGATGTGCTAGTTAGATAGGAATTTCTTGATTCTCTCCATATTGAAGGCTGTAACACCTCGAAGTCCGGCTCGAAAAGGCTGTCTCTGCAGCAAAGCCGCCTCAATGCAAGGGGAATGCAATTTCCGGAGCTGTTTGACAAGCGATGCCACTTCGTCGGCGATGGACTCCCGTTTAAGTAGAGACAAAGTAGGCCAAGCTCTCTCCAGTGTCATACCAGGCATGTTATCCATGGTGAGATGCTCGAACTCCTCCGATAAGTAGTAATGATGGACGGACGGCACAGGAACGGATGTCTTCGCCTTGACTAGCTCGAGATAACACTTCTCTGCGCGAAGGTTTGAACGACCAATTCTAACGGACTTTCGAATGGTACACCCATCATTCTGGAGGACAACTTGCCGGTCAATAAGCTTGCCCATGGAGAATGGATGGGTTATTTGATGAAGGATCTTCACAGCAGAGTCGGCTGGCGGTTGTGGTTCAGAAAAATGCATGCTGTCAATGTAATACTGGGTTGCCTCCCGCCGGGTCCGGCAATTGGGTGCATTGGCGAAGATCTGGTCATCTGGAATAGGCGTGTCGAAGAAACCAGCCATGGTTTCGTTTCGATCCGAGGAGGGGCGGTGTAGTTTGCTGGGAATGTAGCAAAGTTATATTCTCCCCCGTCGCGATGTTTGTCCTGCATGTCGCAACTCAGATGGACCTTTTGGGTGGTTGCAATGTTTCCACTATAGCTGTGTTATTTCCGTTGGGTTGCTCAGAGGCCTCCCCCCCGCCCCTTCGAGCCCTTGACCAAGCAATGTTTCCACGTTTGCGGCGTCGCAATCAAGCAATGCACACCATTGGGCCATATCGACTGAGTCACCTTCAAGCCGGTGATATCATTCTATCAAATGAGGGAAACGCCGACTTAAGTTCATAGGCCTGTGAAGACCCTTGAAACTTGGACGCTAGGCCCGGGCCGATGAGTCAATCTTGATGACCTTTGAGGCAGCAAGTAAGTCATGGCGGAGGAACGATTGGCCGCCAACAACCTTATTGTCCAACGTCGACTTCTCTTACAGAGGAAATTCAGTGACGAGCTTCAAGGTGCTGAGGTTCAGGCGGGACAGGCCACTTGGAAGATCCGTTCTAAGCCCTCCAGAAGATCCCCGAAACCCGGGTGAAATGAGGTGGTAAGGCGGCCTTGACGTTCTGGATGATCCGACAGCTCTTGCTGAATCCACAAACTTGTCAGAATCGTTCTATTTCACCATCAATCTCATCTGTATGCCGCTAGCTACAAATTCCATGGCTTCCCCTGCTTCGTTTCTCTGTCTTGGTGCAACTCTGTCGTTATTGGGCCTCGAATCCTCAACGGTACGATATCCTACAGAGAAACTCCTCGCCTTGGTATTTCCTGTATTCCACCGTGGAATCCATGTCCATCATTGAGAGATACCGCATCGTTAAGCCAGAGTTGTCGTTTTTTTCTGTATAGATCAGCATGGTGGAATTAGACGCGTGTATTTCATTGGTTAAGAAACTGGTTGACTTACACGCCCATGATGAATATCGGCTCGAAAGAGAAGAGAGGAACACGAGGAGGAAGAGTCTGATGATGGGATGAAAGACGAAGAAGATAATAGGAAAAGGGCTAGGGTGAGTGAAGACAAGGGCGAGCGAGGATGATTGTGTGGTGAGGGTGAGAGTGATCAGAACCGCCCAAATGCACATCGAAAGGGCGCATACGAAGGAAACGATCCGAACAATCTCGAGCCAGAAACAGCCAAGGCTGATCCCAAAAGCACTGCCTCCTCTCCTCATCTGATTCGGTCGCTATGACGGTTGCGCTGCATCGAGGGAATCTGAGGCATTGGGTATGCTAGGTCGTCGCGAGTTGTCCCTCCAGAAGACTGGTAAGCCGCCTCGAGAAATCCAAGGAGAGCCCGTCTCATCTGGCGCCGATTGGTCACAATCTCAATATGGCACCAATTCCCGCCATTGTGCTCCTCGGCGTTCTCGAGGTAGATGAGAACGAGCGTATCCCAGTCGAAGAAGGCGACATATTTGGTATTGTACAGATTGGTGTAGTTGACCGCCTGCTTCAGCAGGATCCCTGCGTTGCCTTTGAACTCTGTAGCACTGCCCTGCAGACGTGCGAAACGGCGACCGAATTCATCTGGTTTGCAGCAGGCCTTGGCGAACTCGTCGAGGCGGATGACGCCGGGCCTCTTGTAGTCGAGCATCGCGAACCGAACAGCGGCGCCGCCTGGTAGACGTCGATGCTAACTCTTGTCTACTCTGGCTGAAGCGCTGAAAGTATTCTGGATGTACTCTTGGTTGAGATGAAATATCTCATCGGGATGACTGGCGGCCATGGCGAGGTCGACTGGATTGATCAACTGGGGCGCGGCTGCATCGCTGACATCGGCTTCGATGATCAGGCGTCTCGTTTCCTCCCAGGTGGCCAAATATGAGTTTTTCAGATGACCGCGGATCAAATTCGTAGCAAAAGGGGCGAAGAAATTTTGCAGTCGAAGTCCCAGTTTGGGAGCTTCCGAGATTTGAGTTGATGGGCCGGAAATATGGGCATCGTGCTTCTTTGCGATGGGGTCCTTCCTTGTTGGCATAGCCTCATCAAAGGCTGCAAAGATAGTTATGGCAGCCATCTTCGCATCCTTGTGATGATTTGAGGAGAGGAGTCAGATGGGAAAGAGAAAGGTTGGAGGAAAAGATTGGTATAGACGACGATTTTGATCTTGGTTTGACGTCTTTAGAGGCAAATAACTCACCCCTCGCACACACCGGCCCAAGCCCACCAAACATATCATGGAACCTTGTGGAAATTCCAAGTTGGAATTAGCGAGGCTGGACTTGTATTCGATGTCGAGATATTCTGCCATCTGAGTCCCTCTTGATGAAGCAGTCCGTCCGTCCACTTAGACGGCAACCAATCAGAGAGGCCTGTGTTCAACGTCACAAGAGAGGTTCATCATCTACTACCGACTTCAAGCCGGTAGCGCAAAGCCTTGAGCGGCCTAGGACCTGCATCAAACCCAAGTTCGTCGTTTGTCAAGGCCGCGCAGGTGCCTGAGGCAGTGCCGAACCTCAACCTTAACCTCATCTTGCACCATTCTACCCTAACTTCCCTTGCGACCAGATTGATTCTCTCCACCATACCACATCCAGTTCTGCAAGCTTCCAGATGTCGCCCGACATTCACGAAATAGCGCCGTCCTCCCCGCTGGAATCATGGCCGCTACCTGATCCGCGACGTCCCGATTTCCCCTACCACAGCGGCCTCACCCTCACGATCCGACCTCACACCCCTCCCCACCCCTTTGGACTGACAGGATACACCAAAGGACCAGAACGCCATTATGCCGCTTTCGAGGAGATCGCCAAAGTCTCCCAGAGTGAATGGTGCCTCCGCAATCCTGTCGCCGAAACCCCTCCGCGCCCAGACGCCGCAGAAACGCAAACTCTCGAGATTGTTGAAGGCATCGCGTGCAAGGATGGGCGAGGTGCCCAAATTGTGCGCTGCTATCTAGGCGAGGACAAGAGCCGCAGCTACGTCGCCAAGATCTACGACCCCCTCTACTACTCCTACGCTGACCGAGAGTTTGGCTCGCCCGTTGACGTCACCTACATGGCAGATTCGGACTACAGTCGCGAAGCGGCAGCTTTTGAAGACCTCAAGGCTGCAGGCGTCGATGGTCAGTTCACTCCCAAGTACTACGGCTCCTGGACGTTCGACATGCCTTTGGCAGGCACTCCTCCGGTGTTACGACCAGTGCGCTTAGTGCTCATGGAGGACATTAAGGGGACTGACCTCTGGACCATCATGGAAAGGGACGGTGCGAATGGCGGTTTCCATACCATGCCTCCTGATCAAAGACTCGAGATCTTTGCAAAGGCTGCTGAAGCTGAGGCGAATCTGAAGTTTCACGGCGTCATCCATCGCGACCTTGCGCCCAGAAACGTCATGATCGTGGACGCTGTTTCTGGTGAGGGAGTCGACTCCCACACCCCTCGGGTGGTCTTGATCGACTTCAACAACTCTGCTTGTACCAACCGCCCAAACTACAGACACAAAATGTTTTGGGAGACACATCCCATTCCTGTCAGCCCGCGTTACTACTACTGGGGAGCATGCCCCAGGGAGTTTTGGCACTGGGTGCCCGAACCTCATCGCTCCGAAGATGCTGTCTTCAATGGCTGGTTGGTGAAGCGGTGGCCTCGCGCTTCCAGCGGATACCTGATGCTTTCTTTCGTATCGCCCAATGAGATCTGCAAAGTTAATCTGATCAAGTACGCCTCGCCAGTCCCCGATACTGAGCCCGTCCTTGCACCATTCTATAGACTTGAGTATGAGCTGCCACCTATCACTTGGTAAGTCATTTCTGCGGGGATTGATACTGGAAGTGACATGAACAGGCTTGTTAACATGGCTATAGGTCTTCAGTTGATGCAGTGTCTCCAAGCGAATCGGGCGAAGTAAAGATCCTAGACACTAGTACTGGACCAGATGGAAGAACCTCATCTCAGAGTGGACCCGAGGAGCTTGGGAGCGGGACTAGTATTGCTGAGCTACAATACCACGATGATATTCGGGATGAAGGCGAGACAGAGGCAACTGGGATCGAGGAAGACGACATGAACCTACTTGGAAGTGGGATCAAGGAACCCAAGACGTCACACCAAGAGATCGAGACAGAGGACAGCCATCTCACTCAGGGATAGTCTAGGAGAGAGGGAGGTGATATCAGACGTCACGACAACGAAATGGCCTAGAGCGAACTCGAGGGCACAGAGGCATTGAGATTTAGATGGTGGTTCAGAGACACGGTTTCAATCGCTTGTAAGCAAGCAAAGAGGAAATCGTGTTTAATAATTGTGTAATTGTGTAATCAAGACTAGAAAATTTAGAGTGTACAGAAGAATAATAACCTATCCTGACTCTTTTTGATATCGGAAGCTTGTTGGGATGGGGTAGGCGTGCAGTTTCTCATCAACTGCATGGAAGGCCCAGACAGAGAGACTCGCTGCGTCTACATGACAGCTTCCCGAATCAACCACTCCTGCGTCAGCAACGCTTACCAGGACTGGAACGGTACACTGAGCAAGTTCACCATGCAAGCCATCAAGGACATTGCAGAGGGCGAAGAGATTACCATCTGCTACTTCAGCAAACACAAGGAACGGACTGGACGTCAGGATTCACTCATCACCTTCACTTGTACCTGTAGCCTGTGCTCCCTTCAGGGCCAGCGTCTGGTGGAGAGTTATAAGAGACTTGGCATGGCGTCGAAGCTGTACGAGCTCGTGACGAACTGGACTGAGCTCAACCCCGACTCGGCATTGAGATGGCTCCACGCTATTCGAACTTGCATCCACATGTTCACAAAGGAGGGAGTGACCGTCTTCCATACCGACTATCTCTACTCCATTGCCTTCAAGGCACTTGTCCAGGTTGGTGATGCTTGAAAAGCAAAGATCATGCTCGACCGACACATCGAGGCCAACACGTTCCTCTTGGGTAGAGACCATCCCAAGGTGGAGGAGAGGGCTGGCGTAAGTTGAGGATCTTCATGCAGTCCTTTCTCTTTGGCATCAACACGCTCGACTTTCCCAGTGGACTCGAGGGTGAAGCTTTTTAGAATTGGTTGTTGGAAAGATGAGAAGGTTTGCCGCAATGGCTTTGCCGACCTTAGCAACGAGACTGTCTTTTCTCGTTTCGTAGACTTTCTCATCTTGCTCGTTGAGAGTCTAGATTACTACCACCTCTACAGCGACGGACGTACCTATCGACCTCGCAAGAATTGGTGCATCCTCGCAGAGATTACTCGTGTGAGCACTGCCGCGGGTGGGTACTGTTGGCTCCTAGTCCAGGACAGACAGCATACACTTTACTCAATCTCGTTCGAATCAGGAGATCAGAACTCAAAGGCCCTCAAGCCCAAGCCTCAGATTGGCTGGACCGTTGCGCTCATGTATCCCAAAAGGGAGGGTATCATTATGGGGGGAGAGCTTCATCATCTGCTTCGTGTTACGGAGCAAGGAAAAGATCTTGTAAAGGTATTTATTTAACCCGACGTTGTTGCAAATACAACATATGTACTGACAAACATGAATAAATATTCCAGGTATCTATAGGTAGTCTGATGGCACTGAATTCTCGTGCGCAGCAGTTCTCGATCCGACATGCTAACGGAACGAGAACCTGTCATGGCTGTGAACGCAAGGGAACCTCGCTCAAGGCATGCACCAGATGCAGCCTATTTTGGTACTACAACAAGGTAAGATTCTTCATCTCAGACTAATGCCGGCGCTGGATTATCATGCTGATTGACGTGTAGGATTGTCAGGCGAGAGGTTGGCGTGATAAAATTTATAAGTATGACTGCAAGTTGCTCAAGGACCTTGACCTGAAGGCCATGTTTCATACTGACTGGGACAACATGGGCGAGAGAGAATGTTGAGTTTACCCCTGTGAGAGCATGTTGACTAGCTCAACACTCAAAGACACATTGACATGCCGGGTGTGGTTGCACAACAACATTCGTTCATCCTTGTTTTGGGAATGGGACGGCATAGGGGACCAAGGTTTTGTATCGTTATCTAAATTAAATCGCTTTTATGGTATCTAAATGCAAATGCTTTCTAAAATAAAATAAAATAAATCTCATCGTGACCAGAATCTAATCTTACTCACGAAACTCGCCGGCCTACCAGAGTCATCAGAACTGGAAGGACTTGCCTGGCGGAACGACACTCGTCGCGGCTTGACGTAATAAAGATCAGCCTCTCTAAACGAATAATCAACGTTTGGATTTGATGGCGAAGCCATCTGCCACGCCGGTGACACCTCCCCAGGCTCCAATCCCCCCTCACCCCCTGAGCCGCCATCGCTCGAGCTCTCACTTGTGCTCTCGGCGATGCTCTCAGGAGTTACTCTTCCCGGAAGAGCCTTGAAATGATGATTCCTCAGGCTCGAGGATGACCTCTCGGGTCTTGGAGATCGGAAATATGTACGTAACAGCTCTGGTGATACTGGCTCTGAACTGAAAGACGAAGCACGAGGCGAGTAGACTGACGGCGCTTTTGAGCTTAGAGAACTATTCCTCTCGTGATCGACTACTAGGCCCCGTACGGACAGGTTGGTCACAGTCGTAGGGCGCCTTGAGAGTTGTCGAAGACCAAACACCTGATACCAAGTTAGCATAACAGTAGGTTTGTACGAGGTGGTGGTCACCTACTTGAGGGCGTTCCTGGTCCTCGTCCTTGTCTGGCTGTTCAGGACTTGTCTTTTTGTTGGCCGCAGCTATGGCAAATTGGACGAGGTCGTAGGCCGAGGGAACGAGAAACATGCCAATCAAGAAGAGGGCATGAAACATCAAGATGATGTATCCGAGAGCACTGGAGGCCTTGTGGCTTGCGAGATCAGGCACCATGCCTACGCATAGAAGTAAAATGCACAGCCGCGCACACGTCACCACGGTAGCTCTGGAGAGTAAGCCAGAAACTGACCAAGCCCATGTAGCAAGTCCAAGCTGGCCAACTTCGCAAGCCATGAGGGCAAACAGCTGCTCCGTTCCAAAGTGTTGCAGGCCCCCGATTATAGACCCACGAAGTACAAGGAAGCCAAAGGTAGCCAACGTGTAATAGTCCTGGGTTCGTGATGGTACTTCATCGGCTTCCTGCCTATGAAGTTCGTCGATGAGCAGATATCCCATGTTCTGAGGGCTCCTTGAAGACAATCCCCACCAACATCCCAGAATCAATAGGCAAATTACCACGGCCGTAAAAACGGTGTAATAAGAAGGTAAGAAGCGAGCCATGTCAATCTGGTAGGTTACCCAGGCCGTAAGAGGAAGCAAGAGATAGCTTAGGAAGACACGCAAAGCAACCCAGATGGTTGCCTTGTGATTGTCTCGGGCAGAGCTCTCCAGACTCCATTGTCCAGCTTGTCGGAACCAATCCCGTGTCCATCTGAGGCTGAGTCCAACGTGGATGAGAATGAAAAGGCAGATGAGGATGACAGTGGCCAGAGTAGCGATGTTGCCCCAGGTGCCCGTGGTGACCGGGGCACCCATGACCTGTATCATGTGCTCGAAGCCCGATGTTCCACCAAATGTGCCATTGATCTCGTGAATGCCGTCGCGAATACCAAAGTAGAGGGAATCTTTTATCACGATACCTCGCTGGAGCATCAGAGTTGACCAACTAGTCGAGCTGGCGATCGGTTGCAGGAATCCAGGATAATTGAGACTAAGTGCTCCGGCGAAGAAGATGAATTGGATATACGAGAGACAGTCGGCGATCCTGGTGAGGTGTGACCTGTTTGATGGTCTTTGAACGGAACCTTCTCCCTCTTCCTCCTCTTGTAATGGCTGCACCAGATTGGACCACTCTCGCCAGCCGGCAGCGAGAATAACCAATGCAAAAGCGATAACCGGCCCCCAGAAGGAAATTCGTTGCATCGTAAGTCCAATATCTGGTGTCAAGAAGGCATTGAGGCATGCGACCTGTAGGTGGTCGGAGCCCCAGATATCCAACTCGAGTTCGAAAGCTGCTAGGGGCGCTGGATGATCGATTCGGAAAAGGACTTCGGTGTATTGTGTTCGCTTTTCGATCTTCTGAGCAGTCCATAGTTTTGACTTGCAAGTCGAGTTTATAATCTCGCCATTGTAACGCCTCGTCCTGCCGAGAGCAGCCAAGCTCAAGTTCATCGAAACAGCATTTTGTTGATGGTATTGTTCGCACGACTTGAGGTCCGCATATTCGCCCGCGATGGTCAGTCGAAGTTGCGTTTCGTTGTGCTGTTCGTCGAGGGATGCCCCGAGGCCCTGGGGAGTAAACCGTGGATGCGACGAGAGAGCATCTTCGGAGACGGTGGTGCAATCCCGGAACTGGACATACGCAGCCAGACCAGGACGCGCGAGAACAAGTAAAAGAGCGAAAAGTGTAAATCGAAAGGAGGGCATTTGCGAGAGAGAAGCAGAAGGAGAGCGAGTAGCTGGCATCGCCGCCGCCGTCAACGAGACATGAAGGGTAAGGAGAGACAACCAAGGGACGTTGGAAGAATCCCATCCATTACAGGGGGAAGGATTCAAAAGACCAGGCGATTTCCGGGGCAGACTTTCGATTTCTGCAAAATCTCCATCACGAACCCCGGCAGCCCCTGGCTAGTGACGTTGCAGACGCTACAAGGCCTGTAAAAAAGAGCTCTGTGGGGGGTCTAAAACACCTGGTCGCTCTTGTGGATGCCGCTTACAGGAGCGATCGTCGTCATTTCGATGGGGCTGAAAACTGCCGCGGCCCTCCATGATGGAGTCCAGGGCCTTGTGGCGATCCAGAGGTTGAAGAGAGCCTGACTCGTCCGGTGTGCTAGCGGACAGAAGTGGGAATTCGGCGGCCTCTCCGATGACCCAATGGGCCGGAGCCGAACGAGAAGGTCGGTGGATAACTTGAGCATTGCCGTTCAGAGATGCCGTTGAGAAAAAGTGGTGATAGCATCCCTGACTGAGGATGGGAAGCTTTACGCAGGTCACGTGTCCAGCAGCCTTCCAACCTTGAACACTTTCCTCACTAGATAGATATGATATGTATTCAATTCAAAGAATCATATATCTTAGGATCATTGTTGAGATTGTTTTCCGCCCGTTACTTCCTTTGACCTAATTACATTCGTGGTGATGTCCTTCATTCATGAAAAAAAAAAAGTGGTCCAATTCGCGGCGCTCACATTGCCAACAACAAGTTCTACAGAGAAAAACGGAACAAAAGGCCCTCATCGTACAAAACGGAAGCCTTAACAGTGTCAATTGCAAAGCTGGTTCATCAAGGGATACATCATCCTAACAGAGATGTGATATTTCACAATCTCTGCAGGGCGACTCCTCTGCAGTTACCTAGGGAGACATGACACGGGACAGATCTGCCAGGGAAGCGGATGATATTCACAGACCCTGCAGCCATGAACGAGACAATCTACCTCTAGGGACTTTTTCCAATACCCGGAGGCGTTTTAATGATTCAGAATGCAGATCGTCTGTTCAGCTGGTCTCAACCTGGTTCATCACCGCCTTCTTGTGACAACCCTGCATTTCAAGCCTCCAAGGAAGCCATCGTCACCGCCTCCCGGGTATTCGACTCAGGACGCGCGTCTGAAAGGATATTGTTCGTTGCTAATACCCGGTGAGACTTGGCGTACATCCTGTGCCGCCTGTTTCAGAGACGCCAGAATATCAACACATCCGCGGGTAAAGGATGTATGTGTTGTCATCGCATTGTGGCTTTGAGGAGTTCGGTCCGCTATCGGGCAGGGAGGGATATCGACTCTGAATAGCCGATGCCTGTGTCTTGAGTAGTCTCCGCTCATCAACGGAAGTTACCAAACAATTGTCTCAAGTGAAAAAAGGGTGTGGGTGTGGATTCAGTTGCGTTGAGATGTATCCTGCAGAGGAGAGAACTTGAGATCGGCTGAAGCACCAACAACCCCTCTTATCAAGCCATGAAATGTATGCAGTCCCTAAGCTTGGTCACTTTGCCCTGCCCCGCACCTGAGGAAACAATCTGAGAGAAGAGATGTGAGATCTTTTCAATTGTGGTGAAGAGGTGCTCCGTGTTGAACAAGTGACCTTCTGAGCAATCAGTCATTATCACTTTCCCCTACATTCTTCAAAAACCCAATATTAGAGTTAAAGAAATAGGAATCAATTTCCAAGCCTGGCCTTTGTCGGTTATCTAAGATCGGGTATCATTATGACTTGGATTGCTGTTCAAATGAGACTACAGAGTAAGTCAAACACAGGCTCCACGAGGCTGGGAAAGCGGGGGCAATGCAATTGAGACAACAACTCTTCATTTGAGACAACAAGAGAATTTCAATCAAGCATTGACGCCAGATGTACCCGGCAATTAGCGGGATGTACTGCTACATCAAGATCAAGCCGGCAGAGCAGGGGTCACTTTAATCGGAAGGTCGAGAGAGACTAGACGCGGGATACCATTTTCAAAGGGTGGGATGAAGCAAGCCAGAATGTGACGAGAGTGCATTGCTTGTCTCACCTGCGAAGGATCTCAATCGGCATTGGTGAAAGTCGTTGGGAAACTACTGCATTGACTGGCCCGGTAAACTGGTGGCTTACCGGGTAGGTAGGGTATTGCCGCCCCGAATCAGCTCTGGATGATGCTCAAGTTGAACCAACACTCAACACTTCCCCGAGCCTGATTTCCTCATAAACCCTTATCTTGTTCCTTTCAAACTTGTTCAATATCCTCAAGCATCTAGAAGAAGTATTCATCGTTTCACATCATGTCCGGCTGCAACACCTGCAACAAGGAGGAGGGGCCTGGAGTCAACCTGTTGAGGTGCAAAGGGTGTTTAGCAGCCACGTACTGTTCCAGAGAGTGCCAGCGGATCGATTGGCCAAACCACAAGGGGCCCTGCCGCAGGTCGAATCCCTCTAGGCCTGGCGACTCCTCTAGGCCTATGTTTACACAGGTTGATCCGACTTTTCTTGAAATGCTGTTGGGCGACGAAGCGAAGGGCGCCCATGGCCCGTCACCACCCAAGGGATTAGACGAAGCCGTCCCTTATCCCTTTACTCTTCTGGAGAACGGCACTTTCCTACACGACCGCCCAGAGAAGGATGTCTACCGAATTCTCATCGACAGCTACCGCTTCCGCACGGATGAATACTGCGGCGACGGGGTCAAAGCCCCAGAGGGCACCATCTACGCCGGGCTTCCCAATTCTCTCCCTGACTTCAAGCGTTACCTCGAACTAGCGACAACCAGAAAAGGCCTCCTTCCACCGTGGTGGACATCCGAGAAGCAGAAGAAGTGCGAGGACTTTGGCATGTCCAGGGCCGACTTTCAGGACTTGCACTTGGCGCTCGAACAGTTTGGCGCCACCTATCACTACGGCGACTCTCGATTCCCCCAGCAGCTTCGAATGCTTGCCGAGGCAGTTTACGGAACGGGGGTTGATGGCAGTATGTTCCCGAGGAGGAAGGAGTTGGCCGACATGGAGGCCAGACGGAGAGAGAGGGAGGAGAGGGAGGCCGGGCAGAGTTAGAAGGAGGCCAGGCGAAGAAGTGAGCCGAACGGGAAAATGGAAGGGTGGAACAAACAATTTAGCATACCTAGTTTGATAGCTACGCCAGAAAATCGGGTTGGTCTTGAGAAAATGGTGCGGATTTGACAACAGTTCAGGTATGCTGAAAGAGCATCGGCTTGATAGAGCCAGCGTTGGAAGGAGGATTGAATCAGGGTCCAGATTGCCACAATAAATTGAGTCGCTCGTTCTTTTACAATGCCTGACACTGTCTGTGAATCATCTTCTTGAGGAAAGTGCACTGGGTGCTCGCTCTCATCCATACCTACTTGAACAACCCTCTCGCCCTCAGCCATCCTCTTCCACCTTTCATCAACATCAACATCAACATCCACCACTCCACCAAGCACATACATTCTTTGGATCCATACCATTTCTATCCGCACTTGGCGTCATTACAATGGCCAAGTTTTCCTCTCTTATTAGATCTTTGGGTAGAAGATTGTTTCGGAGAAGGAGGACAGAGGACATCGATCAAGGCGACGTCGACGGCGACGCACCCGCCGAGGACATAGAGCTATCCGTGCTGACCAGCCCGTCTACCACCTCCTCTACCGGCGACATCACTGTAGGTTATCCTGAGATTTGACAAGACTCCTAAAGGCTCATGATATAACCAGTTAGGACCTGAGATAAGGCTGCCGCGTCGTAGGATAAAAGATAAAGAGGCTCATCAAAGACGAAAAGACTACCACCGTTTTATGTATGAACAGCCGTCCAAAAAAGCGAAGCCGTCCACAACAGCAGGGCCTTCTTCTAGTCGGATGAGCGTTGAAGACTTCTTCTCAGGCTCAGAAGGCTCTCAATCCTCGCTCAGCCTCAGCCTCAGCCCCAGCCCCAGCGAAACCGCTCCTCAAACGCCGCAAGGTCTACCTGTTGTGTACGAGGATCCATCTGCCGAAGCAGGACCATCTCGAAATCGAGTAGAGTCAACTCCTCCTCCATCTCGACAGCCTCGCAAACAAGTCAGGTTCAGACAACCTCAGGCCGAAGCAGGACCATCTCGAAGCCGCCCTTCACCTTACAGATCACAACCTCCTCAGGCTGAGGCAGGGCCGTCTCGAAGCCCTCCAGCTTACAGGCCACCACCTCCTCAATTGGATCAAAGCATACAGACCGGATTCGGACAATCTTCCACCAACGACGGAGAACTGTTTTCTCAACCACATCCAGCGCAACGCTTGCTGCAACCTCGCCAACTGGAGTTCCTGTCACTCAATGCCATAGTCCACGAGGTTTACATCGCCGAAATGTATGTCAACCCCTTGCTCTGGACAGATAATAAGCAACTACGGGCTATCGACTGCACGATCCTGGACGAGACGGCATCTCGACAAGTCCCCAACAACGCAAGCTGGGAGCGTAACACAATGGGTTACTCACGGTTCCGCAACCCGTGGATAAACGTGGCGGCATCACCGTTGCTGGCTGCCACAAGAGTCATCAACCAATTGAACGAGGGAACGACGTCTTCTTGTTGGTATCTTATGCCGGCTTTGCTTCGCGGGTTTGGTCTTTGGCCTTCGGCTTTCAGGTAACTTCCCTCCCTGCTCTCGGTAGGCCTTCTCTGACGTATTCAAGATCGACAATCCCGTATCGATATCGTGGAGCCGAAATCCTCAACATCCCGATCCATAACACGTACAACTAGAAGGAATCGTCTCGGGACTTCCCTCAGATGGCTCATTTCGACTTGGCCAACCTTGAAGAGGCTCGCAAACTTCTCTGCGGAGTAGAGTCTCACGACGAAGAGATACGACGTCAAGGGCAAGCCAATTTCGAAAGCATTTGTCCTCAAGACAAGTATAGCGACCCATACGTCGTTGCTGTTCTGATTGCTCTGGCCCAGCAGCAAAGGCTGTTCCTTGAGAGTCAACCGGAAAAGTCAGATCCAAAAGGAAAGAGGCCCGAATACCTATCCGACGATCAAATCTGTGCCTATTACAAAAGCAGATCGTTCTTGGTTGGTCATGCTCTTCCTTACGCAAAGAGTCATTATGCTGACGCGTGCACGACAGGTTCATGTTTTCGTCACCTGCAGAGGTGAACCCGGCTTCCACTTGTACAAGGCAATCGTTCCAATACAGCTTCTCGACAGGTTGGATGACCCAGGTCGGTTTAATCACTCTACCAGACTGATTGTGAACCACCATCGCATCAACCTCGGAGAGACCTCAGCCGTGCTGGAAGAGTTGAGTCGTGCCTTGGGTCTCCCAATCGACCAACCGCCTCCCAGAAACAACCAATAGCAAGATTGGTGGGGGAACAAGTCATTCAAGAGTCTCTATTGTCTTTGTGATCATGGCTTGAATCTGTTGCCATCTTTGGCGCAGCAGTTCTCGCTGGTTTCCCAAGCCTTCCTCCGTTTCATCTATTTCGTCCATGGTCTTTGCAATTATTCCCAGAAAATCCTTTAGAGCCATCAGCAACAGCTCATTCACCTCGTCTTGGGACGAATTCCCATCATCCTCGGCATCAAAGAACCTCTGCCATTGTCTGGGAGTGCAGCAGAGCATTCGCAGAGCCACCTGAGTGCGGTGGCAGCCGAGTGTCTGGTCGTCAAGGGTGAATCTACCCAGGAAATCGATACTCGCAAGCTCTGCGCGCTGAGCCTTGTTCAGCAGCGGGAGTATCACGTCATCGAGATAGACTTCATCCCAGCGATTTGTGCTGAGAATGAAGCCGTACTCTGTAAGGAGGAAGTCGTTCGAATGGGGCCCATAGGACACATACACTTCCTCACCTTGACGATAGACACGGTCCGCTTTTATAGTGTACCCCAAAGGCGAGAAAGAAAGTTGACAACCCTGATCAGCGTGGTTGAAAAGGTCGGCGGCTGGCATACAGACTAGCCGATCAGCCTGAGCGTATGCCTTCATCTTGGGCATGCTGTTGTAGAAGGTTCTGGTGTTGATGAGCACCCAAGCGTATAGATAGTCATCTCGAGTTAAATTCGGAAAAGCGTTCAAGACAATTTCACACTCGCGTCGGAAAGTAGCAGTCTGTTTGTCCAAGAGATCCTTTGCACGTCTTGGGAGTAGTAGCTGTAGCTCACTCGGCCACATCATGGGCATGCCAGCCTCTAGGTCCTCTCTGGTTGGGAGGACCGTCTTCCAAACAGCAAAGTCATCGCTCTTGTCGAGAGCAATCTCTGCAGCCAGAACGCCGTGGACTGAGACGCCGTGAAGAGCCTCAGATATGTGTTTTGGCACAGTCTCTATGGTGCGAAGGGCTTTCAATGGGACAGTCAAGATGGCCTCATTTTCCTGTGATTTAATTAGAATTTTCTTTTTTTGGAAGAATTGGAGTTTCTTACTCTAATGTCGCGAGTTGCGACAACACCAATACCTCTACCAGGGAGAATTCGAGGTTCAATGCCTTTCAACTTGACGCCTTTGCCCTCAGCCCAAGGGAGAAAAGCTTCGTCGATGGACATTTTTCAGCACATCTACCTGGAAGATTGACTCACCTTTTACTTTGACAAACTGAGATTATTCAAGTATCCAAGAAGAGTACCAAAAAAAATCACCGCCAAAAAAGAGTTGTTGTTGACTCATTCATCCATGGCATCCTTTCATGCAACCCATCGTAAAGTTTCTACTGGATGGCGAGCTTCAAATTCCAGGGTTAGTCAGCTACAAAGCCGAGCTTCGGGCATGTTCAGCCCACGTGATGCCTCCAGCGTCATAGCTCCCCCAAGCTGGTGCTACCTACTGTACCTGGACTGAACCTTTGGATGAGAGATCAAACTGTTGAGAAACGCTTATGCCCTCGTGCCCAATTCCTTGTTGATTCTCTTTTGACTTTTATCTTCTTCTTGAGTCTTTTGTTGTTCCATCTGATATGCGCATGTCGATGAATCATACTCTTTTGCGCATTCCAGACCATCGCCGGAAGCTCTCAGCCTCGTGAGAACGTTCGCTCGAAGACACCTTTTCACATCTGTCCAGCAGAAAGAGAGGCTCTCAACTCCTCAGCATCTCTCGACCCTGTTTCGTCTTCTAAGCGCCTCATTTAATCTCTGTTTTCCTCTCTGTCAAAATGTTCTACCAAGGATCCCTCCAGGACGGAATCTCGACCGCCGTCGGTCAACAGAAGCTCGTCCTCTGCTTCGTGACAGGTATGTCTTTGATCCCCTGCAGCGTCGACAAAAGGTTATGTGCTCACGTGCGCCATAGATGAGAAGGAAGAGGGCGTGAAGTGGGAGAATGAGTTTCTAACCGATGAAACGGTAGGATTCTGGATCTGCAGATCAATGGCCTGGGGTTGGTTCTCTTGTCGCTAACTCGCAGTGTGTGTGCAGCTGAGCGACCTCATCAAGGACCATGCCATCGCACTCCGCCTCACAGCCGGCTCTGAGGAGGCTGGTTACCTGGCGCAGATTTTCCCTCTACCCCGGACTCCTACTGTGGTTATCATTAAGAATGGCGATCTGAAGGAGTACATCACGCCTGGCACCAGCAAGGACGAGTTCATCCGGAGGGTCCAGAGTGTCTTCAACTCCACAACGTCATCGTCGGCTACCACCCAACCGGCCCCGGCGGCACCACCAAGTGCCCCAGCGCAACCAGAGCCCCCAGCGGCTGCACCGCCAGCCGAAACTCCTCAGACTTCGACATCTGAGACTGTTCGTCGGATATTAGCTGACAGGGCGGCCAAGTTACAGGCGCAGAGGGAGGCTGAGAAAAAGGCCAAAGAGGAGCGCGCAAAGGCCGACAGAGCAAAGGCTGCCATGGATAACGACAATGCAGCTGCGCACAAAGCGGCCGATGCAGTGAGGAAGCGCAAGCAGCAGGACCAGGAGGAGCGCGCGAGGATTCTCAAGCGCATCGAAGATGACAAGGCAGAGAGGCGGATGCGTGCCGAAGAACGCCAGAAGCAGCGTGCCGAGACGGTTGAAACCCCCGTCGAGGCGGTCACCACCAAGCTACCTTCTATGACCAAGGTTGGCAGCATGACAGCGCTCCAGGTACGACTCTTTGATGGATCGACGCTCCGGTCGCGATTCAAGTCGGAGACAGCTCTTAAGGAGGTGCGCAGTTGGGTAGACGAGAGCAGGACGGACGGAAAGCAGCCGTACACGTTCAAGCAAGTGCTTACACCGCTACCTAACAAGAACATTGACGAGACGGAGGAGGACAAGGCCATTGGGGATCTCGGCCTCTCGCCGTCGTCAACACTGGTGTTGATCCCCGTCAAGAAGTACGTATCTGCGTATGATGACTCAGGGAACATCTTTACGAGGTTCATCTACTTCATCCTGGGCTTCTTCACCTGGTTCTTTGGGCTCCTTGGGTCGAGGGAAGACCGGGGAGCATCGCAGGCACCGGCGCATGACGACGATGCACCAACCAACCCTCGGGATGAGTCCCGAATCCGGGCCTTTCAGAATCAACAGAGGGATCAACAACTGTACAATGGGAATTCTGTAAGTTGCATCTATCTCCCTTTTCAACACATCATTGCAAATTTACTAACATTTACAAGCTGAATTTCGAGCCACGGCCAGATGAGGAAGAGAAGGATGCGTAATGTTTTCCCAGTGGAGTGGGATGGAGATCTTTTTTTTTGGTCCCTTTTTGGTATTATACAATGGATGGTTGTGCCCAGAGTTGTAACAGGAGTATTTTCCCACCAGATCCTGTAATAACGCACGCTAACCAATGGGGAAACGCGCCTGGGATCCCCTATGCTCTTAATCCCCCCTTTGATATCAAAGTTTCTCTTTTTCTTTCCCTCGTGTCTAAATCGTAACGGACATATGTGGTGACTCAACAGCAGCAACTCTTTAGTTGGTGCCAGCAGCAGCCTGGCAGGCCTTGAGCTGCTCAAGGTACCAGTTGCAGATCTGCATGTTACCGTTGTTGTCATCCATGCACTTTGTAAAGTTCTGGGCGGCGCCGGCGCAGTTGTTGTACGACTGCTCCTGGGGAGCGGCCTGGGCCTGAACGGGAGCGGGAGCGGGCTCGGAGGAGCCGCCGGAGAAGAGGCCGCCGATGGCGTGGCCGACCGAGGAGCCGATAGCGACACCGCTGTAAGGATTTCAAAGTTAGTCACACGTGTCTAAAAGAGAAGCTATGAGAGGGCCATGATGTTGTACATCATGGCTCCACATATGGAAGAGCGCAACGCAGCGCAGTTTCGGGATTTTTGTTCCGGTTTTTGCGATTGAAGACGGAGGATGAATGACTCACGCAGCAGTGCTGGCCATCTGACCAAAGAGACCTGGACCCTGGGAGACGGGAGCGGCAGCCTGAGGAGGCATGGCCTGGGGAGCAGCAGCGGGAGGAGGAGCAGCCATGGTGGCAGCAGGACGAGCCTGCTGAGGCTGAGGCTTGGGAGCGGGCGCAGAAGGGCGCGAAGGAGCGCGGCCTACGGATCGGTTACGAGCCATTGTCGATAATGTAGGGATGGGAGTGTGAGTGTTTAGGGTAGGTGGTGAAGTCGAATTGATTGTTGAGGAAGAAGAAGAAGAAGAATGTGATCCAAGTTCCGGGCAAGCGTGGAGATGGGGGAAAGAAAGAATGCCGGGGACTCGGATTTCGGTGGTGGTTCTAAGCCTGCAAGGAACCCCCGACCAATTGGAGGTCCCGGGTTTCCATGGGAGGGTGGAGGGGATTTGCCCCGTAAGGCCTCGGTATACGCATGCATGCGCGTGGGCAGGGGTCCAGAGGGATCCAGGACCTTCTTCCGTTGACAGCCGCGTTTAATAAACCATGCATGCATCACGGAGTTAAGGAACGGAGTGAGTAAAACAGTTGTGCTTGTTTATTTCTAGAAGACAATTCTAGACTGGATCTTCTTCTGTATACTCTATCATGAAATCCATTTTTCTTCTTCTTTTTCCACTCCCATACTTTCTACAACAATCATCTAAGGTGTGCATCTGCCCATGAAACGGGGATACAGGCATGCCTCTCGTACTGTCCAGAGCTTGAGAAGCCACGCCAAAAATCTGCACATAAAGTCAGCAACAATTCAGTCATAATGCGGGCAAAAAGCTACACACCGTTCTGCTCCGAGACCGTATCCTCCGTGGGGCGTAGAGCCGTACTTGCGCTGGTCCGTGTACCAGAAGTAGCCCGAGGGATCGATTCCTTCACGCTTGTAGCCTGCCATGAGCTCCTCCCAGTCCCAGATTCTCATGCTGCCGCCGACGATCTCGCCGACTCCGGGCATCAGGCAGTCGACTGACTCGGTCACGCGAGGGTCGTCTTGGGCTTTTTGCATATAGAAGGACTTGATCTCGACGGGGAAGTGAGTGAGGAAGATGGGACGGTTGATCTCGTCAGTCATCTTGCGCTCAGCAGCCTCGGCACTAGATACGAGTTAGCAAATGCGGTACGTCGAAACTCCAAATATCCACATACATATCATCACCAAAGGTGTGGTCGTTGCCCTCCTCGTTCTTGATGCCCCGTTCTCGGAGCCAGTCGATGGCATCCGAGTAGCGCATTCGCAGGAATGGCCGCTCAGGCTTCTTGAACTCGGGGTTGTACTTCTTGATGGCCTCAGCAGCGATGGGGTTCTCAAGAGCCAGGTCAATAACCCGACATATGACATGCTCAAGGTGGCTCAGGAGGTCATCGAATGTGATAAAGTCCAGCTCAGCCTCGACGTGAGTGTACTCGGAAAGCTATTAATGATTAGCACCCAATGAGACAAGCTAATTGGTAGCAAGGCACTTACATGGCGGCGTGTAAGGGACTTCTCAGCTCGGAAAGACTTCTCGATACAGTACACATCACCCAGGACGGGCAGGACAGTCTCGAGGTAGAGCTGACTGGACTGAGTCAAGTACGAAGTCTCACCGTAGTAGTCAAACTTGAAAAGAGTGGCACCACCCTCGACCTGGGTCTGCACAAGAGCAGGAGGGCTGACCTTCTTGACATCCAACTCCTTGTACGTGGTGTGGAAAGCCGACTCAACAACGTCCCGAACGAACATGATGGCGGCGGGCTTCTCGTGACGGAGGGTGAGGTGTCGCATGTTGAGGAGGGTCTGGGTGTCGCCGTCGAGGGGCACCTGGTTGGTAAAGGCATCGTCGCCTCCAGGGGCTCGGGCGATGATGTTGAAGAAATCGGCGCGCAGCTCGCGGTCGAGGGGGGCGTGGGCACCGGCGGGGACCTCCCAGAGCTCGCCGATGATCTCCATCGACGTCTCTCGCATGAGGGTCAGGGCATCGTATGTCTTGGAGAGGTCTCCAGAGAGAAGACACTGCATGTGGTTGAGTCCTCGGCGGAGTGTCACAAAGATGAGACCACCCTGCTTGGCAACGCGCTGGACGCGGCCCTGGACAGAAACACGCTTCACTCCCTCGGCGGGTTCATCCTTGTTCTTTCGGAGCACTCCAATAACAGCGGCGTCGGTCTCGCCAAGGTTGATCCGGACAGGCTCAGGCAGGGAAGGATCGTTGACGATCTTGATCTTCTTAGCCTCCTCCAGAACGGCCTCACGAGCAGCCTCCTCTTGGGCTTCCTTCTCAGCTCGCTTAGCGGCAGCCTCGTGCTTCTTCTTTTGTTGCGCAGCGTAGTTGTTAGCCTTCTTCAAAGCCGACTTTGCAGCAGGCTTGTACTCCTCGTCGTCCTTCTTCTTCACCTGGTACTCTGAGTCGGCGCCGTGACGGTAGAAGGCCTCAAAGATGGTCTTGTAGGGGGCTGATTCGGTTCCCTGGACCTCGGGAAGGTCGCTTCCGGCTTCTTCGTCAATGTATATGACCGCCATGATTTTTTGTCGTCGTCTATTCGTTGTATCTCTTGCAAGAACGGAACGAAGAAAAAGAATTGAATTTGGGCGCCACGAGATAGATACGGGATGGAGGGGTTTAGTGCCCCGCGATCGCCTTGGGGCCTTGACTCACAGCCAATTCATGCGCCGATAGTGGGGGGAGGAAATATTAGTCATTCCTTATCTCGGGGCACGATAAGGCGTTGCCGGGGCCAGGGTATGGCAGCTTTGAGGGTGGTTCCAATGGATCCGGAATATCATGTGTAAGTTAACCTTGTTTACTAGGCGAGTTTATAAAAAAAAAGAGTTTAACAAATATACTCCTCCAAGTCCATCATCCATATTTACAAATTGATACTTCTTCGCTGTCAAAAGGATATTGGATAGATTCCCTTCACTGGGACATGCAAGCAGTTGGTTAAGTACAAGCAATGGCGGGGCTATCTGCCGTGAGACTTCTATTTCCGATTCGGGCAGCCTCGCTGCCACATGTTCTACCTCAAAGCCAACAAGATTCTGGTTTCCTGCTTCTCTCTACAGGAGGCCTGGTTTGATGCCAGATAGGTATGCAGTCCCTGAAGCACTGTCAGGCAATCAACTGTCGTCTGCTTCGCTATCGATCCCACCCTTGGCTCCCTCCCCTCAGCAATGCTGATTCAGGCTCTGCAGATGTGCACCTGGAAGAAGACGTTGTGCGAAGGCAAAGGAGGAACATGCCAGACCGAGTTCAGCAGGTACATTGAGAAGAACTGCGGAAAGTCCTGCGAGGACCTAGACGCGACAGGTTGGACGGTTGTGCGAGAGGACACATGCACATGTTGCAAATATGCCACTCCGCCCGATAGCCCACGATTGAGTCCTCAAGCGCCATCGCCATGAGAAGAATCATGTATGCAGTGCGGGCTCTGCACATATCACCCCGAGGTAACAGCCTTGACGTGATCATCCACGAGTCTTGATATCCGGAAGATGGAAGCGAGACCAGCTAAACAGGCTGTATATGGATATGTCGGCATGCCGTTCTTGTTTTTTGATGCCGAAGAGTTCTATCCCTGAAATGATAATGTCAGACTCCCAAACACCATTCCTTTTTCTAAAAGCCAAAACATGCTGCCTGATGCCTCGCAGACCTGCACCTCCTGGGGTATCATGGCAAGTCTCTGTCCATCTTCGATATCCACCCGTCGACCGTCAAGGTGCTCCATCCTCGACCTCGCAGCCCCTCACTTCTTTGACTTGCTCTTCTTGCTCTTCTTCTGCTTCTTCTTGCCCTTGCTATCAGGCGTCTCAGCCGCAGAACCCGAAGAACCTGCCGTATCCTCCGCTGGTCGCTTCCTGTTCTCGACAGACTTGAGCAAGGCCTTAGCACGCTCCTCGGCAATCTTTTCCGCAAGCTTGTTGCTGATGGCCTTGTTGTCGGCCTGCTCAAAGTGTCAGCATCTTCATCTCTGTCAACAACATGAGGCCACGGCATACCAAGTCAGCCTTCAGGATTCGCGCCGCGGCTTCTTGGTTGACTGTCAAGTTTCGCGTCTCCTCTACCGCAGGCTCCTCGACGGCCTTGATCTTTCCAAAGTACTGCTGCACTCGTTTGAGCTCAGTAAAAACGGCATGGTTCTGCGCGTCCGTCCCCTCGAGCTTCAGTGATGCTAGAAAGACGATTAGCTCCGGTCCAGGCACTCATCTCATCAACTGAGAGATTATGGTCGCAAGTACTCACAGAAAAGCAACGACTCAATGGCGTAAGCGGTCAGTGAAAACAGCTTGGCCTTGTCCAGCAGGGGCAGCTCAGAAGCCATACCCTCCAGGTTGCCGATCAGGGGCTGCAGCTTCTCCTCGAGGTCATCCAGTTGTCCATCCAACCGGTCAAGATCCGGCATGATATCCTTAACGTCTGCCATCTTTATATCGATTCTGTGGAGGTGATGGAGATGAAGGGCGCAAATATGAAGTGTTCACGTCGTCTCAAAGACTTCAGGGCCAGTGCAGAAACTTGATGGACATGAAACCCAATTTGGACTAGTGTGTGGATATTTATTTACCGGGGTCTTTGTACTTGGCGGTGTGATGTTGTCTTAGGTAGTTCAACGTCTTGACTCGCCGACCTGCTGCAAGTTTGTGAGCTGCATTTGAGTTGGTACGATGATACTGAACTGGAAAATAAGGCGAGTGTCATCCTACGCGATGTTCAATTATTTTCTAAACTTCCCGGGGTTTCTGTCTCTGTAAAACGCTAGATCCTTGACTATTCACTGGTTACAGTAGTAGACCTCTGAAAAAGGCAACTGTAGATCTCTTGAATTGTGCCAAATAGTAAAAATTAGTATCGAAATACCACATAAAACATTGAATCAAGCAATCATCACTGATAAACGCCACTTATCTGAAGCCGGCTGTCTATCAATTCTGTGAACGATATCGGAGCTCGAATTGACCAATAGCGCCTCCTCCAAAAACCAGCTCAAAAAGACCCCAAAAGTCCCCTTGGGCCGCAGCCTCTGATTGGCCATGCTCCATTTTCGACCTGGAGGGAAAAAACGGACTCGCCTTCCGGCTGAACGATAATCTCCCACCCACGCATTCAGTTGACTTATCGACATCACCACTTTTCTTGATCCGCCACTGAAGACGACTTCGACGATATTGGATATTTACCGACTCCCTCGTCATTCTCGAAAGTGACTCGAACAACGTCGCATCGTTTTTCAACCTTACGCGCCCTCATGCGCGCATCCGCCCGATAGTCTCCAGGGCTTCCGGCTACCTCGTGGCCACCCAATTGCTCCTCCTCCACGACCCCGATCACAGCCGTCAAAGTGGCGAGCCTACCGCAGGCGCGGGCCACCGCACGAATAGCCCATAGATCGAACCGATGGCTTCAACATAGTGTCGGCGTGAGCCGCGGGGCTCTCACGCGACACTTTGCTTCCGCTACGACCCCGAACACACATAACAAAAAGCCCGAGGCAGTTCCTCCAGAGCTGGCAAGCCCGCCTTCATCACGGCCATGGCGGGGCTCGGAGGTCAAGGCCGGATCAGTTACACCGACATCGACAACCCCCTCATCACGATTCTACGTCCCTTCTGTTGTGCTGCCAGCTGGAAAAGCCAAAGCTGGGCCGGTCCATAAGATCCATATTCTAGGCGATGATGAGCGATCAAGATTCATCGCCCACGCTCTCTGCAGTGTCTACGATTCCGTCGAAATGCTGTCCTTCCGAGACATGCCCAAATCACGATACCGAAATGTCGAAAAGGTCCAGCCCGACAGGACGAGGAGCAGCGCATACGCCGAAAAGAATGCAGTTTTGGCTGAGGAGACAGACGCACCCAGCACCTCGCATATTAATCAGTTACTGGTTACGGGTAGAGGATTTGAAGCTGTCAAAGCCATTGCCTCGGTCAAGGACCGAGTGGACGAGAACACAACCATCTGCCTTATGAACGATGGCATGGGTGTGCTCGAGGAGGTCCGTGAAAAGATATTTAACGGAACACATGCCGGGCCCAACTTTATGCTGGGCCACATGAGCCATGCCCTGGTCTTCAACCGGAACCGTGGCTCGGTGAAGGAGCTCAAGTCTGGACAAACAGTTCTCACGAGGGCCGACAGCGTTTTGGGGTCTCTCAAAACCCTACACGCGTCTCCCGACCGAACCCTCTTGGGATCATTACAGCTAGCTCCTGCGCTCAAGGCAACCACAAGTTCCTACGACCGATGGCTCAAGTTCAAGCTCCCGTCGATGATGTTTACGGCTGCCGTTGAACCGATATGTGTGCTTCTGGACTTACCTTATAACGGCCTCTTGCACAACCGGTCAGCACAGAATATGATGAACAAGCTTTTGGATGAGATAGCCATGGTGGTGGAAAACCTTCCTGAGGTCCAAGGCTCTACTGAGCTGCTCAAATTTCTCCAAGGAGAAGGTCTCAAGAGGTTCTGCTATCGCAGAATCACAGGCAAGGCCATGGCCCCTAGCGATCTCGTAAAGCGAATCGAGAAGGGTCTGCAGACGGACATGAACTACCAGAACGGCTACTTTTTGAAACGGGCAAAGGTACTAGGCCTTGAGATGCCGACCAATAAACTGATGGTGCAGATGGTCAAGGCTAGGCGGGCAGAGGCAATGGAGAAGAGGAATGCATATATTCCGGTGCAGGAGGCATCGATAGACAGCATCAGGCAGAGGACACAATCTCTACCGGGGGGTAGGCGTCTTTTGGGGTAAGCATCATGAACTGGGTCATTTGGCGTCTGGGGAGCTCATGTACAGAAGCATTGAAAAGGCGCAACATCTCTAGAGCGTCCACTAAATTTTATTTAACTTTGTAAACATACGTCTCCATCGTAGTTAAAATTACCTTTGGCAAATAAGAAGACACTTGACCTTTTCTTGATGCCAGATGTCAAGCATCAAGGTTGATGCACTGCGGGGTCATGTGACGTTTTTGCGTGCCCCTCCACAGAACAGGTGAGACAACCAAAGCAACCCCGCGGTCGGCGTTTGGCTGGGCTGATTTACATCGACTTACACACTGTTCACATCGCGATACTTGAGAAATCATGGATGACGCAGAGCTAGAGCAGGTATGCGATTCTTCTTCTACAAGCTCGGGCGTACGGCTCACATCATTTCTAGATCAGAAAGGCTCGTCTCGAGCAGCTGAAGGCCCAAGGTGGCGGCGGCGGCGGCGGTTCCTCTGGGCAGCAAGAACAGCAACGACAGTCAGTAACATCCTCCTCCCTAAACCAACAAACGACCCAATGCTAACATGCCTCTCTTCCGAAACAGACAAAACGACGACGCGCGCCAGAGCATCCTCAACCAGATCCTCCACCCCGAAGCGGCCGACCGACTGGGCCGCATCCGCCTCGTCAAAGAAGAGCGAGCCACCGACGTCGAGAACAGACTCATCATGCTCGCTCAGACGGGTCAGCTACGACAAAAGGTCACAGAGGCTCAGCTGAAGGAGTTGCTGAACGCCATGGCCGATAAGAAGGAGGAGGAGAAGATTGTTGTGAGCAGGCGCAAGGCTTGGGACGATGACGATGATGATCTGGATCTTTGAAGGGGAAGGATATAACTGCTTCTACGTAAAACTTGGAGGTTCTCGGTAGTTCAAGGGTTGGTGAAAACTTTGAGCGGTAGCGATAAGAGAATAAATGCTACGGCGAGACTTAATGCCATGATGCTCTCCTGCGCGAGCTTCGGCACAGAGCTTCAAGGTCTGAGACCAAGACTAATTTGGGTACAGAATCATGAGGCGCGGCCTGCTACCAACCATGGCGTGTAAATATTTCTCAGTTGATATCACAGTGACCATCAACATGACCAACTTTAGGGAAGGGGTTCGGTAACTGGTAGGCCATGGTAGTTCCTCTACCACCTAGAGGCTTATGGTTGAAACCATGAAGACGTTTGTAGGAACTCTAGGTAGGATTGATGTCTACACTCTATATTACCATCTTTCCCCCGTCTATGTGAGCGAGCTATTGACAGAGGTATGACTTGTGCCTTGTCTAGTCCCATCTCACGAGGAGCTTCATACCAGGAATGATTTGCTGGAGGTGGGCCCAGTGGTGTTTGATGTCAGCCTATTTCATACAACGTGTACTTCTCTAGGTGCGTCTTGAACGATTGTATCATGATTTAGCAATACAATCTTGAGTAGTTTCCCGTCTCGAGTGTCACAGTCACGAGGGACCCTTACACAGTGCCGATTCGAACTGACAGCCAGCTGGATATTGGCATCTTCTCCATATCTTATTATAAGTGGACAGAAGTATCTCCGCTGTCTCTCTTGGGACTCAGTGGCGGGATGGGGTCGTCATCTACTAGAGGCCGAGCCTTGTCTCCTAGATGTACTTGCCGTGACCAAGTCGTCCCTTCACTCGGTTGATAAGATCATTCCCCTGAAGGCTGTCGTCGTCCTCTCGTGCGACTGGCACATTGACGTCCAGGATGATGGACTAGGTGTTCATGCGTTTTGTGTAGGTCCTTCAACTGATGCCTGTTCAAGTTGACCTTCTCGAGCGCGTCGATTGCGTCAGCGACCTCTTTCTAGAGTGTCTTCTAGGCCAGGACATAGCTCAAAGTTGTCGTTCTAGTGATGGTTGATCTTGCTCTCGATTATAGCATGCTGGCCAGCCACTTGATCTGTGAGCTCGACCAGTCTGTCATGGGTATGACGTCCATATAGTCGCAGTACAAAATATTTCTCAACGTTGGGCTTCCTGTCTTGGGTCCCATATTGCGGACATTACCCCAAACATACTATAATGAGGCCTAGGATGGACTGGTATTTATCCATAGTTCTCCGAAATTCACGTGTCTGTTTATTACAGTCAACATGTACATGCACGCCCACACAGCCTGGTTTATCCAGAACTCAACTCTATGAATAGTCCTCTCTACTCCATTCAAGATCATTCGAATTGGGAAATGGATCCGGCGAACATACCCATACCCCAATATGTCATCCAGGCCCTGACCCTTCCTCACGTCAAGACTCGGCCACTCTTTCCAAAGAACCTGAGACCTCAGATACTCGGCGGCAGAGAACTGGATGGCCGTTGATGAATACAGTCAGTGCCCTTCTTCACATGCAGCAGGCTCACCGAACCTGGCATGTAGTCGGATTTGTAGCTCGACAATGACATCGTGGGTGACCGTGGACTGCTCAGCAACCTGTCGCTAGGGCCAGTGTTATGTCATGTTTATGAGCGCTTCATCCAGAGGGTGTAAGTTGATCATGGCTCGTTCGACGCTCATGCCAGGCCTTTTGCCCCTCGCAGGAAGAAGCATGGGAAAGAGGAGAAGACCAGTGATCCTAGCACGAGGGGGGGATCCGCTGATACCATTCCCGGCGATGGCGATGGCGATGAAGGCGACGACGATGAAGGCGACGAGAACGTCGATCCTTAGGCTCCAACAATGACACGCTCTTTGCCCTCGGCCTTGCAACTTGCATTAGAATTGCAGTTACTGGCGATGCTCCTAGCAATGGACCTTCTATGCACGATCAAAATGGGTTCGTATCAGCCACAGGTATTGGTGTACGCGCCCAAGTGTGTCTTGTAAACGCTCAAGAAAGCTTTCCCAGGAAACCTTTTTAGCTCATGCAGGCTGTAGAATCCTGGGTTCTCAGGTTGTCTTGCGTTGATCTCAGACCAGCCCCTCAAACTCATTCACTGTGTAGTTCGGCATTTTGGGTCATGGTGGAAGTCTAAAAGCCGGCACTCAAGATGGATGTGCCTCCAGAGTCGAGACACGGCCCATCCACGACATGGTCGCCAACCCAGAAGCAATCATCCGTGACACGTTAGAACACTCGTCACTTAATTCGCGTTGCTCCAACATCAAAGAAAGCCCAGACAGCGCCTGGACTCGCTTTGGCCAAACTCTGACTGGAAACGCTACTGGGGTTGAGGAAAGCTAGCTCAATGTCTTCTAGGTCCCTAATAGATCATTTTCTGCTGTTAGTCAAAGGGAATAACAACATCAAAGCCGCTTGGTTGACAATTCTCTCAAGAAATTCAAATTCACTAAATCTAATTAACTCATGAAAACGTGTGTCTGAAGCTGATTCTCAACCGGGAAACATGCATGGTGTTGTGTCATTTCTTCTCTTGACGTAGCTCAACAGTATTGGATTGGTAAATTAACCATAACCAACACAACACCATTGTCCGCAAACCTTGACCAAGAAACATGACTAGATGGGACAAGGTTTCGCATTGACGTCCCATCTAGGTATTCAAAGTCTATTCTCGGAATCGTGCAACCACCCGATGTAGCACAAGGGCAGCAGCCCAAAGAGCCGCGAATATGTAGTCAGCCGTAGAACCACATGCGACTCGAGGTCTTGGGTCTGCAAGTATCCGATGTCATTTTAAACGGGCAATCAAAACATGCGAACCGTTTACTTCAACCGTTTCTCCGTAATTACAATTTGACTTGATCAAATGTTAGGATGCAACTTGGTCATGGTTGGTGAGAGCCTCGTTCGGCAGGTTTGAGCCAGCCAGCCACACAGTACAGTACCTCCCGGTCACAGCCATCAAACAAACGCCACGGGATTCTCGGGCGAATGGCTCAAAGATACAAACAGAGAGGCAGGACTGTCATTGTTTTGCCCAAGCTGGTACATTCTCTGATCATGAGAGTCATTGTTTCAGGCTGCGAGCAGTATTCCAGCATGTACCGTTATCCCTCATCCCATCACTCAGTTACACGCACCTCGGGCTTTCATGGATGTCAAGCCGCATCCCCAACCGATTAACCTGCCCAGGCATGCGGCTGACCATCACGACGCCTCTCCAAGTGGCCAAATACTACGGTGCATCAGCCGAAGCGGCTGATTCGGTGTGCAGGGCACACACACACACACA